>APFE030494649.1:251935-358908 GCA_000404065.3 Pinus taeda | reverse complement strand
ATACCCATCCTCAGAGAAAATACAACATGTCTGCATATCAAGTACAAGCGGATCCACCAAGTATACAAGTATAAATGATTGGAAAATACATAATGGATCATCTGATCATGATCGAACAAGTACATGTCTGAATGTCACATATAAGAATGTCAATGATGCTGAAGGATAGAGTGGATCACTGATATCAAAGATTGATCCCAAAAATTACCCACTGAACATGATGGAATAAGATGGTACTACACTACAAACTCAGGTGCCAGCATATAAAATGTCGCCATGAATGACTGCAACATATAAAGTGAAGTGGTATCTACTAGCAGCAACAGGAGCAACTGTCAAGTGAACCAATGAATGCTAATACAACTTGAGGTCTTCACCGGCCACCGTGGTACATTTCTACAACATGGGAATAAATGATCTGAAGTCAACCATGTGAGAAATCGTTTGATTATCGATCATTGATGTATACCATTAACAAACGCGAGACTACTCACCGATAATGATAATGAGCGTCAAGGTACCCAGTACAATCCAACGTGTGAATAGATGAGCTGGAGTCGAACACCTATAAGAATCTATCGATCAGGAGACAATGATGGTTTCCCAGTGCCGATAGTGAAGGATCTACCACTAATGATTGCAAACCCCAAGGTACTTCCAAATGAACTCTAGATCTTTGCCCCAGAGCAATGAGTCGAAGTCGATAGGGAAAGATCCGCTAGAAGGAAGGCATAAGGCATCCTCCATCAATCTAGCGTGAGTGTAACCCGTAGGCCAATAATGTGGAAGGAATCGGACAAAAAAGATGTAGTAACCCAACCGAAGTATGTTTCTGGCGTACACAAGATGTGGCTAGCGCACAGTAGAAACCCTCTGAACCAACCAATAATGAACGCTGACACAGAGGCAAGGTATCCACCAATAGGGTCAAATGGAAACCAAGGTACTGCACGAATCCCAATGTGTGATAATGTAAGCTGATGTCAAACACAAGGGAAACCACTCAGTCAAAGACCCATGATACTGATCGATGCTGAGCACAAGGTGGCCTATCAATAATGAAAATAGGGCCAGGGTGCAGCTCTAGGCTTGTCCTCAGAGCAAGATGTCGCTGTCGATAAGGACAAGACCCGCCTTCAAGAAGTCAATGGAGACCTTCTCAAACCAACACAAGTAAAGGACCAATATAACTGATGTGATGATATACATAGCACTGACAACCAGGGATGGCCGACTGAAAAATAAGTCAAGAGACACCGCAGAGAGGCCGAACCAGGCTAACTTCCCTTGAACAAAAGCACGACTCAATGTGACTATGTGGCAGCATATGGTGACTCTATATAAGCTCGTTGTGCAGGAGGCACAAATGAACCCTCCATGTGATTGGAAGAGATAACCAATCAGGGGAGAACTGACTCAATAACAAGGTTAAGGCATACCTAAGTCAAACTAAATCCCACCCAAGCGGAGGAGACTTTGTTTCGAGTGCTTTGTTCAAGGGCGTCACGACTGACTCTAGCTGCCAACAATAAATGGAAATACTGTCCCATTCCAGCTCTTTTTTGGAATATATAACTTTTTTGGTATTTTTCTTTAAAGCTGGAAAAATAATAAAAGAATGCTATAGTATAGTGGAAAGAACGAGTGTCAGCGAAGCAGATGATCTAGTTCCTGGGATTTGAACATTCCTATGCTCGATGCAGGGAGGAGAAAACTAGCCAGAGACACTCAAAGGTGTGTTCCTTCCACGGGTCAAGGTGTGTCAAGCTGCATAGGTCAAAGGTATGCAAGTTTGATTTTTCAATCGTCATGGTCAAAAGTTGGCTTAAACACGAGTCCAAGTGAAGCTAGCTTAAGGCCAAAAGGTGCAGATAGTTAAAATGCAATGCAGTAGTAAAACTCAACACAAAGGAGCCTCTAGGGTATAAGGCCAAAACAGAACGAAGAAGCAAAGAGGAAGGAGTCTTCTTCGTATAAGTCATGGCGGGACCACAGAGGACTCCCGAGCCTACTCAAATCGGAGCAGCAAGGGAAACAAATGTCAGTGAGGTGCTAACTAGGATGCCCATGTAAAGGATGGCTCTACCATCGTGTCATGATTTAAAGAATCGGCGAGTGAAGATGGTTTGTGAACCATAACACGATGGGATCGACCCTATGGCAAGTGTATCGACAGATGGAAGGTGGTATGCATAATGCAACGAAAAAAATGGCTTCCCTAACCTATATGCAAGTGAGAAAACGATACCTGCCATGACGGGTCAGCAGTCATGGAATGGTCTTGAAACTATCGATAACGTCCACATATGTCTTGAAAATCAAACCATTCTCAACATTCCATGCTCCCAAGTTAAAAGTTACATGAGACCAACAAAATCAAGTTTTGAAAAAAAATTGACATTTTCAAAGCTTATAAAAAGGTTTTTGAACTCACCATTTTCACCATTTGAGTTTGCGAGAAAAGAAGTGGAGCAAAAGGAGCTACCTTCTCATACGCCAAATTCCACCGTTCAAATTCTTCCAAAGTCTCCAGGTAACTCTCATTCTTATCTTGTAATTGATTGTGACTAGTTTTAGAAGTTTTGATTAATGTTTTACCGTTGATTTTTTTGTCAAAATTTTCTCCACGGCGTATACGCGGGTTGGTAATATGAAACTCGCGTACACACAGGCCCTACATGTGACTGTGTGTAAAGGGACCCATGTATACGCCGCAAACATTTCTTACATAAAAACTAATGGTTCAAATTGATTTTTCTTTCAGGATGACAGTCACCTGGCGAGAAAGAGAGCATACCGCGGTAGATGATTAAGTTATGAATAGTCCTGAGGCTTTGGATGCATTATGGGGATGCGGTTTTCTAAAGTTCTTTCTTCTTCGAGAGAGTCCCTGCACTTCGTTCTAGAGTACCAGTTTCAATCAGCGCCCCACGAGATCCTCGAATGGGCAGGTGGGCTGACCTGATGAAATGTTTGGGAGGTGGGGAGGTCCCACGGACTGCTTTCGACAACGACTTCTTTTCCTGGTGGGATCAACAGATCATCGCCATTGATGACTACCCCTATGTCGGGTTGGATTTCCGAGGAGATCCCGATCTAGCATTACCACCGACCGCAACATGGGGCGACATTGGTAAGTAATTTTTGATGTTATGATTTTTATTTTTATTTTTTTGATTTTTCAAATAATGAACTTTGAAAATGTTTTTAATAGGATTCAAATGACTAATATAATGATCATCTTCCAAATATTGGGCCTGTACGACCAGATGAGTTCCCACGGCACAAGCGTTGCGACCAAGGGGCGAAAGAGGCGGTTGCAACCACAGAGCGAACTCTACACACAGTTCAGCGACATTTGGTGAGGCTGACCCACTGAGTGCCGATGGCAGCGGTAGAGGACCTTCCTATAGAGATGCAACGTCATGTGGTTGGCATGCCACGTGATTGGGTCCGCACTTTTAGGCGTGTAGCCAATGCAGTAGTTGCCTACTTAGCCGCTCATCCTGAGCCGGGGAATTAGACATAGTGGACATGATTATGGGCATTTGAGTCCCAATTTTGTATATTTTTTGGACAGATATATGTACCCTTGAGACGCTTTATGATATATATATATATACAGTTTGACATTTTGATGCTTAATTTATTGTGATGAATGATTGATGTGCCAGTCTAATGCTTGATTAGCGATAGAATCAGCTAACCAGTTATGAGATCTTGGAATATGCAAATAATTAATATAAGTAAATGATCTTTGCAACAACCTCACTCTTAAATACTGGCAATATAAACATGGATCCCTTACCCAATAAATGTTATTCAATTGCGACACTATCAACTGTGAATCAAGATAAACTACCAATGAGGCGATTTTGTGAGAAATTGCCTCGGATAACAAATTAATGACAATAGTATACTCAGCCATATTGTTTGAAGTGGGACCAATGAATACTCCCCTTGATACCATCAATTGACCAGTTGGATAATAAAGTACCCATGCTGTGGAAGTGAGATTCCGAGTGTGCCGACTAGAACCATCGGCGAATCCAAAATAGACCAAGTCATCCATCAACACCTGCCACAGTAGATCAAAAGTGTTGATATAAAAAACTCTCGATGAAATATGTACAAATATACAACACGTACAAAGAAGCCATTGCCTAGCTACTACTTAAGCAAAGTACTTCTTAAGGTAGAGCCCATTTCGTGGCTCCATCAATTTGTTTCCTTCGAAATCAATTAACTCATACAACCCTTTTGTTAAAACTCGTTTAATTATGAAGGGACCGTACCACATAGCTTTGAATTTTCCTTCCCCCAAGGTGTCCTTATCATGATCATAGACCAAGACAAGGTCACCTTCAAAAAATACACAAGGACGGATAGCTTTATCATACTGGGTTTTAACCCTTTTCTTATGAGCCTCATTTACTGTGGCAACATCTTGACGTTGCTCATCAAGATGTTCCAAGTGAAGGAGGTGCTCTTCGAGACTAGAAGTCTCTAGAAGGAGCTCAACAGCTAACTTAAGAGATGTAATTTCACATTTGATAGGAAAAATAGATTCCATCCCATAAACTAACTAAAAAGGTGTAAAACCTGTAGCAATCTTGACAGAGGTTCAGTATGCCCATAGAGCCGGATACAACATAAGATGCCAATTGGATCGATTTTTTTCAATTGTCCTTTGTAGGATCATCTTAAGAGTTTTGTTTACTGCCTCGACCTAGCCATTGGCCTGAGGATAATAAGGAGAGGAATGTTCCTGCTGGAAACCTAATTTGAGAGCTAATTCGGACATTAGTTGATTCTAGAAATGACTACCATGGTCAGTGAAAATCTCTCTTTGGATACCAAACCTTGAGATAATCTGATTAAAAAGGAACAATGTCACTGTGTCACTATCGTTTTTATAAGTGGGCATGGCCTCAGCCCACTTCATGAAGTAGTCCACAAACACAATAATATACTTGTGATTCGCTACTGAAGGCGGATTACAAGTTGTAAAATCAATACCCCACTTAGTAAAGGGACTGACAGTGACAATAGGAAAAAGAGGAGATGGATGTGCGCGCATCTTCCGAGTATAGACTTGGCACGGGTGACAGTGTTTGACTGCTTCAACACAATCTTTGAAGAGCGAAGGCCAAAAATAGTCGGCACGCGAGATACGCTGAGCTGTAGCAAGCCCTGATAGATGACCACCATAACCTCCATTATGGAAGTCATTTAGCACTGACTCTGCCTCCTCTAAGGTTAAATAGTGCCAAAGGATTGAATCAACCCCTCGACGATACAATGTATCACCAATGATAACATAAATTTTAGCCAGGTGATGTAATTTTCGACGTTCATCCTTAGAGAAAGTAGAGGGAAACTTCGAAGTCTGGAGATAAACAATGATATCTTCATACCAAGGGTCGAGTGAAGAGATGAGGAATAAATGTTTGTTAGGAAAACTTTCCTCATAAATAGTATCCTCTCAACAAGGAAGCTCAGAAATTAGCTTGGCAAAAACCATAGATTTCTTAGACTTGGCGGACAAGAACTCGAGATCAAATTCTTGTAGAATGACAATCCATCGATTATATTTATCCCCAATCACTTTCCTACTGAGGAAAAACTGAAACGGATTGACTGCTGCTAAGACAAAAGTTTTTTGTAGCAAAATATAATGATGGAGCCGCTGGACAGCATGGACAGCTTCCAAGGCCAACTTTTCAACCAGAGAGTAGCGAAGTTCAGGACCTATCAAGCCTCGGCTCAAATAATAAATCACATGCTCTGTGAGAGCATTGTCTTCCTGAATGAGAACCATACCAATGGTTGATTCTCGCTGCAAAGGAAGTCCCTACCATAATCTAGTGGACTCAAAAGCGGGGAAGAGACTAATGCCTTTTTCAAGGCATCAAACGACCGCTACGCAAAGTCATCCCACACAAATGGAACTCCTTTTCATAGCAAATGGATGAACCCTTTAGTGATCTCGGCATAGTTCTCTATAAACCATCGTAATAAATTAGCCTTCCCTTGAAGGCTTTGAAGTTGCCGAATTGAGGATGGGGAGGAAACTGAACTATTACCTCTACCTTGAAGGGATCAACCATAATCCCTTCATTTGACACCATGAACCCTAACAACCGACTGGATGTAACCACAAAAATGCACTTGTTGGGATTCAACCGGATTTTATAGAAATGACATCGCTCAAAAACCATTCGAAGATGACTAGAGTGATCAGTTCTCTTTCGAGAACGAGCAGCGAGATCATCCAAGTATGCTTCAATGATATGTTTAATGTCGTGGAAAGAATATGCAATGGCTTGCTGGAAAGTCGCTCCAGTGTTTTTAAGACCCAAAGGCATCTTTCTGTATGAAAAATTACCCCAGGGACATATGAAATTTGTCTTATGTTGATCTTCAAGATACATAGAAATTTGATTATAACCTGAAAAACCGTCCATGAAGGAAAAAATCTCATTACCCGCACACTCGTCAATAATCTGATCAATGAATGGTGTGGGGTAATTATCTTTCGGACAAGCCTTGTTTAGGTCCCTAAAGTCGATGCATACTTAGATTGTTCCTTGCTTTCTATCCACAGGGACTAGATTAGAAACCCAATCAGTAAGAGGATCAGGGTATATAAAACCCGCCTTCAACAGCTTTTCTACTTCAGCTTTAATGGTTGTTTCTTTCCTAGGATTAACTGGTCGAAGCCTTTGGTGAATCACTTGGCGTTTTCATATGTCTTGATCTCATGATGAACTATAGAAGGATCAATGCCAGGCATTTCCTCATAAGACCAAGCAAATACATCTCGAAATTGTTTGAAAAGGTTGGTGTAAACTTGAATTTCTTCAGGGGAACATTCGATTCTGATGAAGAGATTCTCGATAATGTTAGGGTCCCTAGAGATGTTTATAGATATTGTTTATAAAATCACCGACATATTACCTTCGGCACGGAAGTGTGTTGGAGCCAAAGGACTTGATATCGTACAAACATCACTAGCAAAGAGCTCGAAGAACCTAGACTCTACTTCCTGCAATGGAGGAAGAAAATACAAATAATGGTGTAAGTCTTCCCAAGGTCGATCTACACCCATCATTACTTCCAGGATTTCTTCTTCAGAAGGTAAAACCGTATCTAAGCAGTACAAGGCAAAGGTAGAATTAAGGGACCAAGCTAGAGCCACATGACCATCTAGATCCTCTTCATAAAAGGAGTAGAATGGTCATTTGCAGAGTTAACGATAGAATAATATCTAAGCTCAGCCGCAGATATAGGGGATGCCATTCCATTAACTTATCCTTCAGCTAATGTGGTCGTAGGTGAAGGCAAGGTCCAAGGGTCTGAAAAATAATGAGTTCTGAAGAACTCTTCTCGAGGGGACTCCTTAGATGATGAAACGACATTGATTCTAGCGATAGGAGAGGGAAAATCAAAGGTACCCATCAATGAGGAATACATCCCAACTCCTAGATTCTCAGTAGGCAAACGAGGGTTATCCACTAAGGGGACTGTAGAGTCAGAAGTTTCTTGGGGGTCAACTGGAAAATAATCCAATTGATCAACCTTAATGATTTTCCCTTCATAAGGAAAGCAAATGACACGAAATAGAGTCGAAACAACGACATCCATTTCGTATACCCAGTTCCTTCCTAAGAGGAGATTGTAGTCTAGGTTAGCATCAATGACTTCTACTTCAACATTAATGACCTTTCCCCCAACACATATAGGAAAGGCCGGGATAATCCCATATGGCTTGTGAGAATGCCCATCAAACGCAATCAGGAGGGTAGGTGAAGGAACAACCGAAGGAGATTCAATGGCCTTCCAGCATGACATCGACATGACGCACATGGAAGCTCCTTCATCAATAACGGTGCAAAAAATGTTAGTCTTTTGGTATGTAGACTTTGTCTGAAAAGCCATGTGATGAGGGAGTCGCTTTTTGACATTTAACATGTCAAAAGTGAGCACTAAAGAGTTGGTTGGATCAATTGCCCCGATCGCCGAGAGTAAAGCACTTCGTTGAGCCGGACACGACTGGAGAACCTCTAGAGCGGACATGGCACATGGACTCTGAACTAGATCCTCAACAATGGAGTAATTCTGGGTGGCCCTAGCATTAGGATTAATAGTCGCTCGTTTAGCGGAACCTTTGGTATCTGTGGTATAGTCTCAACAAGGGGTCGCTCAATATGAAGGACGGAATTTCTGGGAGCAGTTTTTTCCTTGGAAGTTTTGGCTTCACTGTAATCACGTGACTAAGTAGCCACATGGACATTAGAAACCATCATGAAAACATTCAATGATTTCTCCCCTTCCGGGTTGCCCCCAGAGGAGGTACCAGGATTTGAACTCGCGCCGGCAAGCAATTGCTACCTTTGGGGAAAACGGTTGGTTAACACAGCTTGAGAACTAGAAGCCCCTTGCTATCCTAACAAGTGCTGAGCGTCCTGAATCTTCAGGCAGAGATGAGTTAAATGGTCTCCACTACACAACTTGCATGGAAACTTGTCTTTCTTTCTAGACTCATTTCTACCACCACCAGCATTATTGCTGGATTTATTGCGTCAGCCTTCCCGTCTTGATTCTTTTTCTTACCTCATCCTTTCTTTTTCCCATTGGAATTTTGATTTCATTTGGGGCTATCAGATTGGATGGCATTAATCGAAGAGGGTTGGGAAGCCGAAGGGTTAGACGATGTGACTTAGTTGTTAGAAGCAGTTTGTAAAGACAACTGCTGCAATAGGCTCAACAAGTTCACCACATTTGTGTCTACCGATCCAATGATACCATCCACATGGGGACCTGGCTTTGACTTGGCTATGTCAACCTTAGACCCAGGAGCATATAGCAAGTATTTTTGTAGGATCCCAGACTGAGAGTAGATCAATTTTAATTGTTGGGCCCTAAAAATCGCTTGCTCCTCAGAATAGACTCCAGACATGGAGACATCCTTGGAGATTTCAAGCTATAACGATTTCAAAAACCATTCGAGACGGTACTCCAGAGGGATTTTGAATTTAATGAGCCTCTTTCTCCGTCTCCATTCCTGAATATGATCAGAAATGTGAGTTGGTGTGTCCTGACGAAAATTGGCCAAAAGTTCAATTCCGACATCATAACGGACAAGAAACTAGAAATGATTTAAGAATATATTAGCTATGTCAACGAAAGATGTAAAGTTTCCCCCTGGAAACTCTATATACCATTTGGTTGCATTACCAGTCAAGGTGCGTTGAAAAATTCACAACCTAACTGAGTCATTGATAAGGGAGTTTGATGAGTAACACAAATGGAAAGTGGTTACATGGTCGCCTGGGTCTTCACCACTCTTCCCTTCAAATTTTGGAATGTCCGAAGGGAGTTTGGTTAGGACCGGAGGCCAGGACGGATTGTATTTGATTTGGTCATTTGTTTATTTTGTGAGATTTGGAAAGTTCAAAGTTCCAAGAAAGGGAAGCTTAGGAGGACCTTGGGGGTTCCCTCCAGACTGGGCAGAGCTCCCAAAGTTCTGAAAAGATTGGCCTAGATTTTGGAAGGCACTAGGCTGCCCGAAGTAACCAACAGAACCAGCTGAACCAAAAGGCAAGCCTTCTAATCCAACATAACTCAGATTTTGACCAACTCCGGCTGCAAAACCTCCATAATTGGCAAAGCTTCCTCCTAAAGGATTATAAGTGGTTGATAACCCCTGATAAGGATTCCAAGCTGAAGCTAAAGGAGGAATACTTTGAAATGAACTAACTATTGAGTATGGCCTGTTCCCTTGTTTGCTGAAAAATGGATTCCCAGTTCCCACACCACTAACCGCAGGGTTAGTCCAACCTTGAAAAGGATTGCTACTTTGTCTGAAAGAAGAGAAAGGCATAGATCCAATTGTTGGGTTGGAATGTGTTATATGACCACTTCCAAAAGGAAAACCCTAGAATAAAGCTGCTCCACCCATTATGGATGTGGAGACACTAAACGGAACTGGTGGAATATCCTGTGAATGGGTGCCAAATGGGAAAAATCTAGAACTAAAAGCATTGGTTTGGGAGTTTCCACTCATATAAGGAATGGAGGTAGATGCAACTAAATATGTTCTAGCAAAAGACCCAAGCAACGAAGCAAAGGAGATGGAAATCGTTCCTCCCCCTTGTACTGATGTTGGAGTTTGCATAGTTGTAGCACTTGTAGTAGAAGCCATGCTTCCAATAGTGGTCATCGATGGTAAGAGTGTAATGTGACTTGGACTTCACGGTCTATGCGTCGAAGTCCCAATATATCGTAATACTTCTAGATAACTAGAGGGTAGGGGAGAATTCGGAGCCGCTGATGACTCTGGGAGTTCTTCTACCTCTACATTATCTTCCACCCGAAAAAGGACTCGAGAAAGAACTGGAGTGTTCCTCTCTTGTTATATGGAAGTACCAGGTCTATTTAGAATACTAATGCCCTCGAGAGGAGGATCAATCCCCGATGTCTCGGCTACCATGTGACGAAACCTAGTGGCAATATTACCTATGCACCTTCTAGGAGAAGGCTCTAAACATGGTGGTGAATTACCACGAATTCTTCGAGACCGTCTAGGTGATCGGTTAGCCACTTTGAATTTTTTATTAAGATCTAGCTAAAGACTCAAAAAATTGAAAGCTAGGCCGACTAAGAGCATAGAGAACACACTATAAAGTCCCTAATAGATATCATCCAGTCAAACAACTTTCAAGTATTTCCACTCCAGGTGATTAGGGCCGGACACCAAAATACAAGAAAGTGAAGTAAGGGGCCTTCGGAAGATAGTCTGGGATAATGACGGCCCAGTCCTATCAGCGAAGGTAACAGAGGAAGTTACGCTGACCTCCTAACAACAGCCTGTGCCGGTGCAAGCCCCCAAGCTTCGCAAGGGTGCCCTCCAGTAGTATTGTTGAGAGTGATACAACATCGACCTCAGGTTCCATGGGATTCCCCTCCACAACCACCTATGTAGATCCCTAGGAGTAGCAACTAAGGTTACCAACTCGTATCAGAAGCCAGGTGGAATAGTCGTGAGGTAAGTTTGAACAAGTAGGAGAAGGGGTATCTCTCTTCCCTGTCTTCACAGACCCTCGTGCTTAACTCCTAGATCCGGAGCTTTCCTGGTCTTCCTAATGCTATTGGATTTTCACTCACTATTCAGACTCCTATGTTTGACAGTTTAAAATAGCCTTGGAGAATTATCTCTCCACTCATCTAATCTAAAGCCCTAAAATATCCTAAAACTTGTTGGTGTGTCTAACTTGACAATTATAAAAAGTTCTAGTATATTTTAAATTAGCGCTTGATTTTAAATGGGTTGTTATTTAAGTCAAGGGATAAGCAGAAGTGAAACTAGTGGTGTTTTGATGCAAAAGAAATTAATAAAAACCAAACTACATGAAAATTCACTTGTTTTCGTTTTTCGATGAAAGAAATTTCTACAGGGTTCAGAGGAACTCAAATAAAACAAGAAATTTTTCTTTTCTTTTCTTTATCTCAAACTTCACACTCATAAAAGTTAACAAAACTAGGAATGCCTAGAAAGATGCACAAATTAATCCTAATGCAACAAGTACATGCTAATGCAAAACTCAAAACTACTCTTAAATTGAGAAATGAAAGTTGCTTGTTTATCAATTTTTTATTATCCACTTAAAATGTTTAGATGGAATATAAGTTTTTTGATGCTTATTTTGTCTAAGCACTAAAAGCAAGATGAAGACAAACAAAAATGCAATTTCACTCAACTAAAAGGAAAACTAAATCAAAACAAAGTTCAAGAAAGCAAAACAAAGTTTCATGAAGTTTCCTTCAAAAGAAAAACAAAAATGACTTTTCAAAAGTTCTCTAACAAGACTGAAACTTTATGATCAAAGAGTAGGAAATGAAACACTTTGCGAGTTTGCAACACAAAACAAGTGAGAACTCAACAAAAACGTGTTTTGAAATGCTCTTAACAATCGAAAAGCATCGAGACAAGCTTGGTGATAAAAACCAAAAGATTGAAAAGACAACTTTCAAGAAAGTGTAAACCAACAACTTTCAGAAAGCAAGAAAAGCATATGGTCATAAATATATAGTTTGGATATGCAAACCAAGAAGTCACCACAACAAAACTCAACACAAAGATTGAAATCAATCTTTTTGTCCTGAAGACACAAAGCAACCAAGATTCCTTACAAGAAACCTTGTGTGCTTAAGTAAAAACAATGATGTTTGCAAGAAAGACAAACAAGACCAACCTTTTCACAATCAGAGAGAATTTGAAATAAGATGCTTGCTGTAAAACTAAAGACTGTGATAGAATAGTAATTGTTCAAGACTAAATCAGACCAGCAGACAGACCTCCAGAAACAAAAAAAAATTCAACAAATCTTGAAAATTATAAGATATACAGGATTGTGTTTGTGTACAGTTGCGTGTATACGCAACAAAGATTAAGGAAACATGTGTATATGTAGTTTTACTTAAGGAAATATGTGTATATACGCCTTTGTGAATAGAAAAAAATAGCGGATATAAAAGCTTTCAAGAAAAACGAACAAAAAAAAACAATCTGGAAAACTGATCAAAGCTTGCAATTCAGGAACAGACTACACAGTAACAGGAAGAAAACAGATGGTTGAGCCCTGATTGGCTTGAATACACCCAAACTAGGAACAACAATATTGTTGTCCCCAGTGGAGTCGCCAATTATGTTGTGGGATAAATTCCCCTAGGGTCTTGGGTGGATACCCTAGCAGACTGGAGGTTATCTATACAGAGAAACACACATTCCATACTACCATAATGCTAATATAAGCAAACTCTATGATAGGGGGCTTACCTGAGGTCCTACGTTTGAGAAGAGCCTTCTAGGGTCCAAACCCTTCTTGTAGTTTCTTTTGCTCCTTTGACCTGCAAAACAATCAATTCAAGAAAGTACAATAGTATATGGACTAAACATCATAAAGAAACCATATTCATATTATAATGAAAGGTAGTTAGTTATGCAATTAAACAACCATTCACATATGAATCATAACATGAATATCATAAACATGAAGAAGATTCGTATCAGGAACAAAGACATGTGTTTCTTTTATTATAGACAAATAAAGTACAGAAAGGAATAATTTCACCTAATTCGTCCTTTCGCAGGCTCCAAGCAAAACCGTCTCCCGGATTCGTCCAGTCTCAAGCCTTTAACAAACTCCTTCCATGAATTACTCCATGATATCTCAAGTAGTATGAAGACATCAGTACACACAAGGAAATAAGAGTTTCCTGTAAAAATGGGGGAAGTGCAGGAGGCACTAGGATCTTCAGACCTAGTCAGGGAAATCTCAGCATAATAATCTTTCTCTCTCTTCTCTCCTCCCTTTGGCCTTCCCATTGAAGCCTTTTTATACGTCTCCCAAAGTAGTTTTTTAGTTGGGAATTCGTTGGGAACAGTTGGGCCACGAGCACTAATAGGTAATCAATAGGTGAAACCCATGATCTCTGCCCAAAATTAAGGAGATTTATTTATTTTTAAGTGTTTTAAGACATATACGTGGGTTGGGTATACACAGACCCACGTATACACACGTTTAGCTCAAGGCAATGTCGCGTATATGGATTAAAACATTGTTTTTTAAATTTTGGACCAGGTCTGGAAGGAGGGGTTTCCCTAGGCCATGAGTGTAGCATCACAAACCTCAAGAGTGATATTTGGAGCTATAACACCTTGCTCTTTTCTTCCCTAAAAATTATGGTCCTTTGCACCCCTTGACAACACTTGATCTAGTTTTTATGACCTTCTAGGAGAATGATATTTAATTTTATGTATCTTTGCTATTTTAGATCCCCAACATGTGATATTCGATCTTGTAGAAGCCCTTTGAGTCTTCTTTCTAATGCCATAGGTATAACCTGATTTGGACTCTTCAAGGCAAAGTTATGCCCAATCTCTCACAGTGACCTAATTATTTACTAGTTCAGTAGAGCGAACTTGTACGACATACCACATGTCACTGTTTCCTCCTTCGGCTCTTAAATTGATACACTAAAAACTACAATCCGTGCACTGTCCACCACTTCTTACATATTTCCAATTCCCTTGCAAGATCAAGGTATCCCCTAGTGCTAGTTGGGTTGACATCAATGACAATCTCAGATCATCTTTAGATCAACAAATGTCATCATTGAATATAATAACATACTTGTCAAAATAAGGATGCAGCACACTATTCATCAAACACATAAATGTAGCTGGGGCATTAGTAAAATTGAATGGAACTACAACAAACTCATAATTCCCATACCTAGTCCTGAAGGAATTCTTGTAGATATCCTCTTCCTTGATGTGTACTTGATGGTATCCTGATCTCAAGTTGATCTTAGATAACATTGTTTCTCCCTTTAACTAATAAAATAAATCATCAATCCTTGGAAATGTGTACTTTCTCTTGATCATTACCTTGTTCAGTTGCCTATAATCAATGCAGAGTTTGAGAGTGCCATATTTCTTCATTATGGAAAAAACTGGTGCACCCCAAGGTGATACACTTGGCCTAATGTATCCCTACTTGAGCATCTCGTTTAACTACAATTTCAACTCTACTAGCTCTGGGGTACTCAACTTGTAAGGTTACTTCGATGCAGGTGCTTCCCCTCACACCAACTCAATAGAGAAATCTACTTCCTTGTGAGGGGGTAACTATAGAATCTCTGCTAGAAACATATCATGATATTGCTGCAATATATGGTACCTCTTGAATATTTCTACATCCTCAACATTTTACCCTTTTCACTTGATATATTCAGTACAAACATCACACAACCTTTTCTACAACTACGCTTAGCCTGAATAGCGATGACCATCCTCATTGATGTAGACTTCTTTCCCTAAGAAATTCTCTTTTCCCCATTTTCATCCAAGTGCTCAATGGACTTTTCCAAGCAATCCACTTTGGTCTTATGAAGGTAAAACCAATCAATACCCAAAAGCATGTTTTATGATCCCAATGGTAGTCAATTCAAATGTGTTGTTGTAGGCATACCATTTAACTCAAATGCACAATATCTTACCCAATGGTGAACTCTCTTCTTTGTACATATAACCAACTATACCAACCAAGATTATGCATGCACTTATTTTCTCAAACCACACTTATCCACCAGGTTAGGATTAATATAACTATAATTAGACCTAGGATCAATCAAAATAGAAAAAACTTGATCACAAAGCTTATCATCCATCTCAATGATAGATGCCTAATGATTTGCCTACCTGTTGTCCACAACTACATAAATCCTAAGAATGCTATGACCAATATCCCCAACTGTATGCACCTATTGAGGACTTAAGATCTTAGGTCTACCACCCTAATACTAGGGACAATCTCTCTTATGATGTGTTATGTAAAATTGACTCGGCGTTTGATTCAATGTTGGCTTACTTAAATAGTAGTGGTTTTGGGCACATGGTATAGTGTACCCATGGTATTATGATCTGTGGTGTTGCATGTAATGGAGCCTATAAAATTCTAGGACTACTTCATTGTAATGTAGGCTTGGAGGTGAGTGGTGAAAGCTCACTTGGCCGGATTGGCCAGATTTGTGGCCAATGCTAATGAGATCTCATTGGGTTGGGTTTTCCCTCAGATTTGGGGTTTTCCTAGATAAATATTATGTGTATAATATTTATGTGTATTGCTGCTGCTTATTTTATTATTCCTCTCTGTAAATATCAGTAATAATTTATCTCTTTGTGGTAAACTTCTTAACATGGTGATCCTTACCACATATCCAATACTGTAACAATGTTCTACCATCGCCTCTAATCGACTGCTCTCCATGTCCCTTGTCAATTGTATTGAAATTCTTGTAAGGGGTCACATTTTCTTTCCCATCTGCTTCTTGGGGTCTTCCCCACTTTGGTGGCCATTTTCCTTTAAATTTCTCATTTCCTGGTAAGGCATGCGTACCCCTGGGTAATTACTGATAAAGTGTGAGTTAGACATAGGTAATAGGGGGGTGTCGGGTTAACAAATCCCATGTAAAAATTTGAAGGGGTAAGGGCTAGAGTGAGTGGGATTGTCTCACTTAGTAGGTTTTGGTTGGATTTAGTGAAGAAACCCAAATTCAAGTTTAAGGGGGGAATTGTTAGGTAAAATTGACTCCATGTTTGAGTCAAGGTAATAGTAGTTGTTTTGGGCACATGGTATAGTGTACCCATGGTATTATGGTTTGTGTTATTGCTTGTAATGGAGCCTATAAAGGATGGGACTACTTCATTGTAATGTATGCCTAGAGGT
The DNA here is from genome assembly GCA_000404065.3 of Pinus taeda. Classification (NCBI taxonomy): domain Eukaryota; kingdom Viridiplantae; phylum Streptophyta; class Pinopsida; order Pinales; family Pinaceae; genus Pinus; species Pinus taeda. The sequence goes on along the minus strand of APFE030494649.1, from coordinate 342,613 downwards.
GAGCAATGAGGATTCACTTAGCCATCTTGGCTAGGGTTTTGGCCAAGGGTAATGAAATTTCAATGGGTTGGGTTTTTCCTTGGATTTGGGGTTTTCTTGGATAAATATTATGTGTATTGTTGTTGGTTATTTTATTATTCCTCTCTGTAAATATCAGTAATAATTTATCTCTTTGCAGTAAATTTCTTAACACGATGATCCTTGCCACATATCCAACATTGTAACAATGCTCTACCATCACCTATAATCCACTGCTCTCCATGTCCGTTGTCAATTATATTGAACTTCTTGTAAGGGGTCACATTTTCTTTCTCATCTACATCTTGAGGTCTTACTCACTTTGGTGGCCATTTTACTTTAAATTTCTCGTTTCCTTTCAAGTCACTCATAAGATCAACCTTGTGCTTTGACTTCTCATAATAGTGTTTTGGATTTCAAATGGCCTCCTTCAATGATATAGGCTCATTGAACTCAATCCAGTCTCTATATGCTACTGATAGTCCACTGATGAATGTATCAACCTTGGCCTTCTCCTTCTTGAGGTAAGGCACATATCTCAACAGCTCTAAGAACCTGCTAGTATACTCATCATAAATCATGGAACCCATTTGCAACTCATAAAACTCCTTATCTCTGTCATCATACTACCTTTCCCACAAATACTTCTTCTTGTAGAGCCTCTCAAACTCATTCAAAGTCAAGTCATCCTCCTGAATACCTTTAACATTCTTTACATCCTGCCACTAGAGATCTTCTTTCCCTTTAAGACTGAAATTGGCTATATTTTCTTTCATGTTCTTTGAATAATCATGGAATATGAAGAACTTCCTCATACCAAGAAATCATGCCTCTGCATCATGTGATTTCTTCATCTCTCCATCGAATTTAGGTGGCTTTCAATTCTTAAACTCATCCAAAAAATATCCCCTATCACTCCTCCTATAAGGATGATAATGGTGTCGATCATAATGTTTGTCTAAACCAGAACTAGAATAGTACATGTGTCTGTCACCCCTCTTATCTGGAGTATCCAAGGACCTTCCATCTCTGATCGTGTCCTCTCTATATGACATGTAATCACCATTAGATATATTTCCATATGCCCCATTAGTTTTTCCCTCTTTTTCATGACTGATCCAAAGTGGTCCCTGTCACTGCAATTATGAAAAACTCTTAAGTATCACTGTATTTACCTCAACTTGTTTCTTCTGTGCCTATATGATTTTTTCATTGTCTTCCTTACAACTCCTTATTTCTACCTTTAAAATTATGAGTGCCTCTGGAAAATCAGAAGAGTTCCCAACACCACACTGCTCATTTGATCCATAGGGAGAATCTTGAGAATTGCAGTCTACCATCTTGCTAGTCATCTTTGATATTCTTCTTGCAAGGTGTATCATGTCAGCTAAACGAAATCACAACAAACCAATGTGCCTTCACCTAATTCGAGGAGGATACCTCATCTGCAAGGTCAACAAATCAATGTAATACATGTATAATGTAATCATGACAAGATATAGAAATATAACACATAATCATATAAGCATATAACCATCATTCTATCTAGTGTCTAGTCAATAATGCACAACCATATCAACTGCACATACCATGACCTCATGCATGACAAAAGCCACCACATTAATGTACACTTGACCACATGTGAATACTAATGTGCATAATCAACCATGCGCTTATGACGACACACACCACAACAACACCATTAACTCCCTAGGGTGACCTCAATCCAACCATGATCAATAACCATGCAATGAAACAAGAACATGGTCTTAAAACACGTGAAACACATATGCAATAGAAATGAATGTGTGATCAACACACAACCCTTCCAGTTCATGGGGTGAACCATCATATGATACTAATCTGTAAAACCCTCCTCCTACATCTACTTTAGCAACCGACCAACTAGGGTAAACATGTGACAAGAAGTTACTATGATATGATTCGACCTCCTAAGTGACCTTAAGGAAGTGGAACCGAAGGAAAGACACCATACCAGATGCCTTGCACCTACTGCAGGACTCCCAGAATGCATCCTAGTCATTCCCTGGACCAGCCCCTAGGTCCCACTAAGCTTTTAGACCATTAAACCCCTAGAATATCCCTTGATATGGACAAGGGTGTTTCTAAAAACCTTCGGATGTACGCACAACATGGGTATGCATGCACTTGGGGACTTTTGTCCTGAGACTTGTGCCTATGACTCTGGGATTTGTGCTAATTTTCAAGCCCAAAATCCAACTCATTTCCTATAAACCCCTATAGATTTCAGAATCCATAAATTACATGATGACAAGAATTACAAATCAAAAACTGACTCCAAGACTAGGCCTGGCCATCACCAACCGGGACTGAAATTTTGTCAAACACTTGGCATCAATCCAATCTACAAGAAATGAATACAAGACAGAGTATAAATGACTGATAACTCATATGAGACTTGATAATAAGGATCACCACCCTCTTCCCTTAAGTTCTTTGACATTAACTAGGTCTTGCATCCATTATCCTTTTAGTTACAAATAAATACAAGAAATAACCATGACAATAACTAGACATATAACCATTCTTATAACCAACATTAAACCATGTAAATAAAAGTGAGATAACAACCATTAAGGCCACATAACAATAACTACAAAAGAAAGAGAACTTAGATTTTATCAAACATAGGCAAATTCAACTAGGTTCGGGACTTCCACGTACCACCCGACCATAGACATGGCTGAATCAAATATTTATTTTAGTGAGTCACCCCTATTCCATATTCCAAGCATTAATGTGAGATCTCATGGATAAACTAATCCAAAAAAAATCAAGGGAATCCATAGGTTAAACCACCTCCACCCTCACCACACCGTGATCTCACCAAAACCAACACTAAGATAACAAAACAAAATCGAGCTAGGAATACCTCCAAACTCCATCACTATCCTTAAGGGATTTTCCATATCCTTGTTTCTTAGGATTTACCGCAATCTACAATAGATCACTAGGTCCTAAATCAAGATGCTAGTCCCTTAGGATTTACTGCAATCCACACGAGATCACTAGACCCTAAATAGAGACTCTGCCCTCAAGATTTATCATGTATCCCTCCAAAACTAGGCAAGGGATTCATAGGACTTTGGGAATTTTTGTGAGGCCACCTTTGCCCAAGATTTTGAAATGATCTGACAATTGCAAAGCTCAAAACCTATAAAACAATCCCATCACATCATGTCTATCCTAAGAAAGGCAAGGCAAGGTTGAAAACCACTATCATAACCTAACAAAACAATTCCATCAACAACAAGATAACCATAAACCAACATGCAAAGCCATGCATGTCAAAACTAGATAGGAAATCACACATGGAATATGTTACCTACAAGTATTCCTGTTGAAGTTGCTTGGTCCTGCTACTCCTTGCTTGATCTTTTCTTTTCTTTCCTTTCCTTGTCCTTCCTTTGCTTGATTTTCCCTTCCTTACTCTAAAGCTAGAATGCTCCAAGAAAACTTGAAGTGTCCAAGAGTGTGTGATAGAGAGAGAATAATGAGAGGATTCCAAAACTAAACTGGCAAAAGGTGACAAACTAAACCTCATAAGGATTTTTATCAACGAGGCCTCTATTTTCTTCATTTTCCATTATTTTCCTTCAATATCCTCCTCGCATGCAACCTGTGACGTTTCACCTTCCTTTTCTCCTATTTTCCCTTATTTTCATAGATTAATGTGCCAAAAATATCTTTTCTCCTTTTTTAATACCTTATCTATTACCTTTGCCAATTTCCCATAGCCATAAACACATCTAGTGATGCCTACTAAGATATCTTTTCCCAACATTCAGCTTGGAACACGTGTTCCTTAATGGTGGTCTTATTTTTCCTTTACTAACTTTTATTACATGAACATTTAACCATAGGATGTTACATTTTCAATTAACGCCTCGTCTCATAATTAGTCCATATATTTCATCATTATTAGATTGGGGATTTTTTTTCCCAATATTCATTTCATTTTCATTTGATTCCCCATTTTGAGTGTGGTGTAGCCAAATTTCTTTGGAGAATTATTAGTTCTAGAAATGGAACAATTTGACTTATTTTGATTTCTATCTTTATAGACTTTAATTAGTTTTCATTGAACTTTTTATATAGTCATTAATGAATCAAGTCAACACTTGAAGCTAAAATTTCACACCTTTTTCCATGTTTCCAAGCTCCCACCATCCCATCTAGTAGGCAAGGCTTTGATTGTTGGTACCTTGCCATCTCTAATAAAAAATTAGTACACAAAGAGCCTCAGTCAAGAAAACTCTGAATTGAACCTGAGTGGGGAGGATATAAACTTTCCTTTTAACCATACAAGGTACAACCAATTAACATGGAACTTTACACATATAAGTGATATATATAACTTATGCTCATGAATTGGATTCTCATTTCCATTACAGCTATTTCTTGATTTTGAGTAGCAAAGTCAAATTTATTTGGAGAAGATTGTTGAATTTGTACACATCAACAAAAATGTGAATCAAACATAAGTGGGGAGGATAACACTAGTGAGTTTTATCCTCTTTTACTGAATCTATCAATCTTTATCTCTCACTTTGTGATAGCATAAAAGATTCAAAAGTTGATTTTGGAATGCAGTTAGGAAGAAGCAAGTGATGATTGCAAGAGACATCAAGATGTGAGATTGTAGACACTATAATGGAGAATTTTATGTACGTTGAATATCATTATCATTATATTTCATTTTTTACTAGAAGTGAGAATCTCAATTTGCATCATCGTGTATTTTAGACTTGGAAAACATAGAACATTGACACAATTCATCTATATAAGTTTACATTTATTTTTTGTGACAATCATTTGTTTACAAAAAAGTAGTCAAGGGCTTGTCATAGAGTGTAATTAGTCTAATGATACTATTTATGTTGTACTTTATTATAGATAGCTAGTATTTTTTAGTTACGATGCTATTATTGGTCAAATAAAGTGACCTAAGTAATTCACATGTCTTCTTTTAGTTACAAAATGTTGGTTTCCATCAATACGTATCTCTCATGCAATTTATATCACTTTGTATTTTGTTTTACATACATTAAATAATTCTAAGTACATCCTTTTTGTAACTCGATTTCATACTATTGTGTATGTGCATGTGTTTGTTGTGAAATTTTATACTCAATTTTGTAATAAGGGGAATCTCCTTCTGGAGACCATGGTGATACACTGATAGTGCCTTAAGGTTTGTTCAACATCTCTTGTGATTTCCTTTTTATGGATATTTTTTTGTTTTGTCTATATATTCGTGTCATTATTGCTAATGATGTTGGTGTAGGAATGCATTGCAAGAAGTTAATTTAATTTTTATTTTTATTTAAATTTAAAGTTTGTTGGATATATATGCTCATAATGTCTTTAACATTATCCTCTCTAGCCTCCTATATTAATTCCCTTATTATTTCCTGCAACACATAGGTACTATTGTTGTAAGAAAAATCTTATTCTACTAGAGAAATACTTAGTATTTTTGTAAAAAACCATAAATCTAATCACCCATCCTCATCAGTCCCCACCTTACCAATCATGCAAAGATATTTAATTTTGTATGTCTTTAATTCCCAAGCTCTAGATATAGGAGAGGATTTTATCCTTGCACTGAGCCTCCACATAAGCCACATCCACATTTTGATCTTGGGTTAAAAGAAGATTGAGTTTTTTCATGGAAATCTTCTTACCATCTAAATATTCTAAGTTATGTATGAATTTTCCTCTCCGAGGTTGTTTGTTATAGAGGGCACCATGTAGTCTTGATGGCTCTATATATGGTAACGACTCTAGATTTTGGGGATCACATGGTTTCCAGTGTCGAGATTTTGTACATTACAAGAAAAATCCATTGGAGGAATATGACTTAGAACATGGCTAGAGGATTTTAAGCCATCGTGAGCTGAGCAATGAAAACAGTTTTGATGAGTAGTTGAAGGATGATGCTAAAAATTGGGTTCTTTTATGAAAAAAAACAATATTGGAAGTCATGTGTTATGCATGTTAGGAAGTGAAGTCAAGAATCAATATTATTGCTACATATTATCAAAATATAGTGGTTTTACATTTTGTTAATGGGATCTATATCAGTATAAAACTGTAGAGTAGTTGTATCACTATTATTGCAAGGATCTTCGATGAATTTGGTTTTGTCTATTTATGTTTTTGTTTTAACATCCTTTGGGACCTACAAGGTCTCTAGGACCTCTTCTAGGAGTAAAACTGGAAATTGGAAGTGAGTTTAATTATAATATATATAAATTTTATCAAGAATGTTACCTTTTTAAGACCCATTTCTTAGGTTGAACACCTTAACTATGGAATTTTTAGGTCCATTTCGGTTTCTGTAGGTAAGCCTATTTTGGAGAAAATTAAATGATTTTTAGTTCTCAATGGGTTTCTTTCTTACTATTTGTGGAAACATCGCCGTCGAGGTTCAAGTCTCTCCAATGATAGGTTTATTTTTGTGCTATGTTAATTCCCCATGAAAGTTCAAGTCTCTCCAATGACAAGTTCCTTTTTGTGCTTGTGTATGCCTTAATTAATGGGTTTTGTGCACCACTAAGGTTCAATTCTCTATAATGAGAGGTTCCTTTCTGTGCTAGTGGTTCAGGTATTTGCAATGATAGGTTCCTATATGTGTCGGTGCATGTGTATGCCTTAATGGATGGGTTTGGTAGGGGTCCCAAGAAACTTTGATGGAATAGATGATTCCTAGTCTATGTCTGAGATCTAGAGAAAATTTTAGGATGCTATAGTGGGATAGTTACCTTAGTCTATACTTGAGTAGATGAGGTTTGGTGCAAGTCCCAAATGACCTTGATGAAATAAATAAACCCCTATTGTGACCTCATAGGTAATGATATACTTCTATGTCATGATATATCTCACATATGATATCTACTACTTATTTTCTTTCAACAAAAGTAATTTTATAAAAAAATCTTATGTAGTCTCCTCTAATGGATTCCTTGGCGAGAGAGCCTAGGAGGAGGTCTCTTTTGTTCGACATTACTTGAGATATACAAATTGTACATGTTCATTCTTACCATACCAAGGGTTTTTAGGAGAAATTTCCAAATAAGTACATGTTTTGAACGCCTATGAAATATTTTCATTGGGATACATGAGACAACCCCTATCACAAAGCTTAATGCAAATCACTAGAAGTGGAGAATCAATTTTTTCCGTTAAATAGATTTTAAGAATCATAAATGTTAGCATACTATATTTTCCCCATTTTGCTGTGAAAGATTTTATTTAAATTTTATTTTTAATATTTTTTATCCTTCGTGTTATTACGTTTGTGTAAATTTGGAGGCTTATATATTTTATACTAAATTAGTTTCATAATTCATTACTTATCAATGACCATTGAATGATAAAATTTTTGGAAACTAGTGGTGGTACTCGTTAAAATTAGATTGGTTGTACCCACATTTAATGAACCTTACCCTCTATCAGATTTAAGAGGTTAATTTCATGGTGATTCCCTTTGCATGCACTTCAATAGTTATTGATATATTTCAAATTGAACATGGGGTGATATTTAAAGTACAAGGTTGCATGTACTTGACATTTGAACTGAATCTGTGTCAAGATTATTGAATTTTCATTTATAGAAATTTCAATTATAATTTAAGCCCTTCATGTTGGTTGTTGAATCTTATTCAAATTCAAATTTGGTTGTACAAAACCTTATTTTAAATCAACATCTTTGTTATCTATCACAATGTGTGTCTGAACATATTTTTGTGTGAAAGTAGTTTGGTAAAAACTCTTCCATGTGATCACCCTATTGTAGTTTGAATCAAACTTCAAAAATATGTTTCAAAAGATCAATTCGGAACCAATTTTATTTAAAAATAGTCATTAATTCCACATAGTTAAGACATGTTTTAAATTAGGAAGAATCAAAGCCATGTAGAATAGAAATTGTTATTATGAAGTTCTGCAGATTTACATGCTAGAAAATGAATGATTGCTCTTTACAATTATTATTTAATATTTTTTTTGAATTGATAGTCTCTGGATATTCTAGGTAGTAAATTTGATCTCACCTATGAAGTGAAATTCATAGCCGATTCTTCAAATAAATGTGTATCTTTCTACAGGGTTCTAAATGAGGTTGGGTGTCAAATTTCCACTGATAGCTTCATTCATGTGATCCATGTTTATTAATATTTGTGAGTTCCATTGTTGCGATGGGGATTTATTTGATGTATGTTTAATTATGAGTCTATTTGTGACATAAATATCCATAATTTTGATGTTTGATAGATAAACAAGGACTTGGCGTTGAAAATGTATGAGAGTGTGGTCACTCTTCAAGTTATGGACACCATATTTTATGAAGCATAGAAGCAAGACAACATTTTTTTGTATCTTACGAGTAATGAAGAAGAGGCCATAGATATTGCATCAGTAGCAACTTTGACTGTTGATGATGTGGTATTTTCTCATGTACATAGCTTGATTAAGATGCCTTAGTTTAGAAATTGAGAATAAAAGTGTTTGTTGGGACATCTTTCAGTACTAATCACATCGGTGTATTCTTTCGACATGTTTTGAACCAACGAGTAACAAAATATGTCCCAACAATCCTAATTATGGATCATAGAAGCCTAAATTCGAAAATAAAAGTGTTTTTTGAAAAATGATCCTAATAGGTTTTTTGTGTGCTAAAGACCTTGGGTGAGAATGGAATTTTAACTTGTATCATTTTTATGAAGTAAGAGCTAGTCTCCCAAATTCCTGTACTCCATGGTTTTGCAACCCTTTCATATAGATAACAATGTCATTTTTAAAAGAATCCCACCAAGGTCATGAATTCTTTCATCAATAAGCACCTTAGAAAAATAATCTTAATCGACTTTTTCAGTGGTCAATACCTTGGATGAGAATCGAATTTTAATATGTATTATTGTTCTAAAGAAAGAGCTAATTTTAACATGTATGGTAGTTTTGAAGCAAGATCTAGTCTCCCAAATTCTTATACACCATGGTTTTGCAACCTTTTCATATAGATAACAACACCAATTTTCAAAGCATCCCAACATCCCACCAGGGTTATGAATTATTTCATTAATAAGCACATGTCTATAATATTATTCTTCTAGAATCCTTTTATAGATGGTTGAATATACTTCCAAAATACTTGAGCAATACAGTAGGCTTAAGTGAAAGGGATTATGTTTTTAATGTGTGCAGTATCAAGAACCACTAGTCCATATTTGGCGGTAGTTTTACAATGCAAGAATTTACAAACCAATGCTCTAGGAACTGTGTTGATTATGGAAAGGGGTGTCATATTCCTATCCATTATCGATCTAATCCATTGAATTACTTCATAATATCACACCTTATAGAGTAAGTGTATCCTTAATTTGAATAGTTGTTATCTTTATGAAGTTAGATATGCAAGTACACTAATCATTGGGTTTATTTTGTTAACAATCTTTTGGGTTTCTTGGGAGTTCTTTTTGCATTCCATGTCATCTTATGCATTTTCTAGGACACAACTTCCTCATTCAGTAGGTGCGACATATTCCCTAAAAATGGGCAATAAGCAAGCTTGTGTAGTAACCTTCTTCGGTGATGGTGACATGAGCTAGGTCAGACTCATCTCTCAACCATCACATTTTTTACTGCCACAATTATCCTTCCAAAGAAAACATTTTTCTTAATCTATGCTCCTAATGCAATTTCCAAATATCTATTTCTTGTAACTGATGTATTTCTCCTTATTTCCTTAAGGAGATTTTCATGTTTCCTTCAACTTTGCATCAATTCTAGAAGTTTCAGTTGTATTTATTTTCTAAAAACATGGATGGGAAATTAGTACCCCGTATTTAGAATAGTTCAAAAGTACTTTGCATATTTAATAAGTTTGTATGCCTATTTGTTCCTAAAATTATTCTCTCTTGTAGAAGAGCCCTCTAATTTGATAATCTATTTGTTCCCTATGTTTTGGAAATTCCAGGTGATGGTGTAGTTGTTATAGGGAAAGGTTATGGTATAAGAAGAATTCTTGTAGATGGGAATGATGCACTTTATATGTACTTTGCAGTTTACAAGGCACACAGATGGTAATTGATGAATCTAAACCAATTTTGATGGAGGTATAATTTAGTTCATATGTTATTCTCTTTTTCCCAACAAAACATTATAGGAAATGAAAGGGATGCTTCCCCACATTAGTGAATGATATCGTTAGTATACACATCAGTATAAATTAATACATTTAACCAATAGGATTCAAAATAGGCACCTTCTGATATGTAACTAGTAAAATGTCCAACAACATTGATGAAAACTGATTAAGTTAATTCCTTAAGATTCACATGCCATTTATTGCATGTAATTTTTTGAATCCAACCATTTTATGAATCCTAATACTTTGTTAGGACAAATATAAACAAAAAATATATGATTTATTTTTATGGATTTTAATTTATGGTTCTAATATTTCATGAAACCTTCATCTAGATGGTCGATACTTGAATGACATATTTGTCAAAATTGATTTGGATCTGTATTTATATTTTTCCTAGGATGTTGGTTTATCACCAATACTTGGTTGTTTGTAATGTGATCTAGCCATTATTATAATGTATATATATATTTATATAGTGCATTAATGATGAAGAGTAGATGATTGATTATGATTATTATATTGACAGACACTTACATAATGAGTAGGTCACCATTCAACATAAAATGGCTCAACAAATTACCGAAAAAATGATGAAATTGAACATTGGAAGTTGAAACATGACCCTATGTGAAGATTTATAAATTGGTTGAATCAAAATAATTGGTGGAAAGAGAAGGTTTAATCGAACCTATGGACTGAAATATGAAACAAGGTATACTAGAAATCTAAATCCTTGTGTTGCATAGAAAAATGTTTTATCACATTCACAATCACAACTTTGCTTTTGATTATGTCATTCTAAACAACTTTGAGTTGTTCGGGAAATTAACTTTACTTTTGGTTTACATAGACTTTACAGGAAATACGAATTGCTAAGCCCATGGAACATCCAAGCATTGAAAATCTCTTCCTCGATGTCTATGACTTCAAATCTTCGGGAATAAGAGAAATAACTTCGTGAAATAGTTTCCCTATATCTAGAGTCCTACCCAAGCGATGTACCTTTGTAGGAAGATAACGTAATTACTGTAACTTTATGCATTTTACAATTTACAACATTATTCATGGATCCAGATCTATTAAGATTCAATGAATATATGGGCATATACTAGATATTTGGTCGAATAACTTGTTGTAGGTAATTCAAATATGTTGATAGAATCGGCTTTGTAAGCCAAGATATTATTCTGGAAGATGTATTATATATTTTAATACATCTAAAATGTTGAAAACATGAAACTCTATAATTTATGGAAAATTCCTAAACATGTGTTTCAATCAAAATCTATAGTGGAGAAAGTGTTACCATGATTGGTTCTCAATGAATAGATTAAAACAAGCCTCTTACATAAATCAAAGTTTAATGTATAAATACCATTTGGTGTTCCTAAAAATTACATTGACCTTTTCTCAGTCCAAAACATTTTGAGGATGGAAATGAAGGAAGAAATATTTATCTCTCACCCAATTCGTATCACATTTGTATTTGGTTTTACACACATTAAATAATTCCAAGTACATCCTTTCTGTAACACTTCTGCATGCTATTGTGTGTGTTCATGTGCAATTTTATACTTAGTTCTTGGATGAAGGGGGATCTCCTTCTGGAGAAAATGGTGAAAAGTTGATAGTGCCCTGAGGTTTTTGCAACCTCTCTTGTGATTTCCTTGTTATGAATATTTTTTTTTTGTCTATGTATTTGTGTCTTTCTAGTTGATCATGTTGGTGTATGAATGCAATGTAAGAAGTTAATTTTATTTTTATTTTTATTTAAATTTAAAGTTTGTTGGATATATTTAATCTGCTCATGTCATATTTAAATTTATCCTTTCTAACCTCTTATCTTTATTCCCTTGTTATTTCGTGCTACCCATAGGTACAACTGTTGTAAGTAAAATCTTATTATATTAGAGCAGCACTTAGTCTTTGAATAATTGTTAATTTCTTGAGTAAGTTTCTCATATATTTCAATGGAAACTATCTTTAGTGTAGCTCATGTGAAGGCATTCCTCTTGGAAAATGGAATTCAAGTTTTAGAACCATGGGACAACATGGAAAGGGTGCCAAGAAATGTGGCCTAAAGTCTGCCTAAAATATCCTTTAAACTCCTCTTCAAATATGGAAGAAAATGTGTGTCAAACTCAATCAAAATTTCCTTGGGCTACTCACTTCATGATTGTCATTCTTGTCATAGTTTTACGGGACTGCATTTGATTTCTAAGGCCTAAGTAGCACTAGAAGAAACTCCTTAAATTCTCACCCAAGGTTGGTTCACATTGAGATCTGTTGGACACAACTTTGCCATTCCCCAAATGGTAAAAGAGGACTAAAATACAATTTTTATTTTTTCACCTCATAATAAAGAAAATTCATATTTAAAAATATTTATATTCATTTTCTTTCTTTGTTTCCTATGACAAAGATTTATTTATATTAATTTTTTTTCTTCTTTTCCTAATTCAAAAAGAGATTTATTGCATATTTGTTAATACTAGCTTAGATTAATCCAATATTCAGGAATATGTAGCATATGTTTTGTTTGTTAATCATCCTATAATGATATTGAATTTTTTATATGAAAAAAGGACCATGAAATTTAGTGAATTGAGTGGTCTAAATTTTTTTAAAATGTTATCACCTTTGCTTAAGAATGCATTAATGTGATTTATCGTAGGCCACATAGAATATTAAGTCTTCAAAATTTGGTTCACCATTGATTCAAAGATATGAAAACGTAGTCAGATCTTTCAATTTTGAATTTATTATAATTAAACACCACTTGAGATGTGAAATCAATGGCCTTCTTCTATGAAAATAGTCTCTACGTGAGATTTTAGTTGAAAAGGTGCTTTAGTTAGCTAGCTATTTAAATATTAAATAGTTCTCTTCATAATGTCTACGACTCAAAGAGAGTTCGTCGTGATTTGATTGGTATTGATTTGGGAAAAAAATTTCATTTCATGTGTTGTGTTGACAGTGATGGACCCAACATTTAGGGGATCACCCTAGTATGAAGTCCCAACAAGATCTCACTCCATTTGGTGTGGTAATCCCATCCGGTATGATGGCGCGGTTGCCATTATCTTAAATGTTTTCCTTAGCTCTTGCTTGTCAGCACAGGAGAGTGTTCTTCTTTATCTTTGAGTAGTGAGGTTCACGTGCCTATTGATTGATAGTGTTACTTGTGTCAAGGTTCTTCCACCGGAGAGAGGAAGGTTGGGAGTGAGGCTCAAGTCAGATGGGAGGAAACCCAACTATGTTAGGAACACACAACCCAATAGGACGTGTGTATCTTCCGGAGGAGGAATCCACATGGATGCGGAAGTCACAACACAACAAGGGAAGATAGAACATACAACACTTAGCCAAAAATCTACGTGAGTGTGACAGTCGTTATAGCAAGTTTACATGAAAGGTTCTGGTTCATGTCTCGGAGGTGACCAACACAGGCAGGACAGTGTTAGCAGCTTATATAACACATTTTCATTAGTATATATGTATTATAATAATTGAATGAATCTAATTGTTAAACACAGGTTAAATAAACATGCATTACAAGTGTTTAAGACGAATCTTAAAAATAGTTACAACACATGTGTGAAAACGTGCTAGCCTATTAGCACGATTCTGACTTAAGTGAAAGTTCCAAGACACATCGATACTCCATACATCACTAGCCCTGTGAGTGGGTCATTGGAGCCACTACTTGCCCCTCAAAGAAAATATTACAGACTCTCAAGGCTATGTGGGAGGAGCCAAGGTGAAAAATCCTTTACATGTACAAATGAGGGGGTATTTATAACCAAGGGTGAAACTAACCCTTGTGGCTGTTTGACTTCGCCCATGATTGTTTGACTTCCATGACCTTTCAACTTTACATGACTCTTCATATGACAAGTGGGTCTCTTGGACTTCCATGTTACATTACATTGATTGACAATATGTCCCATAATAGAGATGTAGATGACATGACTCGTGACAAGACTCGACATGACAGTGTTGGTACATCTATGCAACTACTAGTGTGCATGCCGAGCTTTAGTGTTGCTGGGTGATGGATGTACTCATGGTGTGTCACAATTCCCCTCCACATGGTGAGATGTGCAGAGTCTTTGATGGTTGCTTGTTTTTCTTAATGTTGCAATCACATGTTTCTCCTTTCTTGTATGTTGGCATGCTTGACATGTTCGTCTGTTCACGAAAAGTGCATGTTTGTCCATCCGTCTGTCTGTGAACATATCTTCACATGTTCGTCTGTCCATCTGTCCGTGAACAAATATTTGTGTGATTATTTGTTCATGAGCACATCTCGTGCATGCATTGTTTGTTCGTCTATCTACAAACATGTTCTTTTGCATGCACTCCCATTGTTCATCCCATCTATCATTGCGCCATGTTTGTTTGTGTACCGATATCTGCAATCACTCTTGACGAAATGACATCAAATCCATAAAACTCCTAGTCTACCGTGATGCATAATCATTTTGGATGCAGGAGACCAAGAGAGAAGACAAGGTTATGAAACTATGCAAGGAAAGCTTTAAGATGGGATGGAGGCTCCGGATATTGCCGGTGAAAAATATGCAGAAGTCAATGGGAGATGGTGATGGGTAATCTGAATCGATAGTGACTATTTGCAGGGTCTGGCTTGGGTGGAGGACAAATCTGTGCAAATTTTTGGAGGAGTAGGTTGCGCTACAGGAAGGCTGGGTAGACAAAATCTGCTTAATTTCTAGAAGGAGTGGGCAGCAGGGGCTTGGTAGCAAAAAATACGCAATTCTTGTAGGGAACTGGCAACAGGCTGTTGGGAGCTTGGCAGTAAAAACTACGCAATTCCTAGAGGGAACTGGCAGTGGACTGCTGGGAGATGCTTGATCTGGATTTATGCACGAACACAATAAAGTACATAAATAACCATAAATACAAAGATGCAGTAGAAATAGTACTTCATTTGATTAATATCAAATAATGAAATATCCTTACAAACAGAAATGGAAATAAGACTAGCTCAGGCGATGGTAGCTTATCTCTTAAGAGAGATGTGGCAGCTACATGCCTCTTGTTACAGGTCTATTTGGGCACATCACTCCTAACAATAAGATTAGTAATTTTAAGGCTCATCAAACCCTAATTCAGTTGTTACATGCCCTAGAGAAGTCAACTCACTGAATGCCTCCTTCTATGAAAGTTTCATGGCCTGAAACCTTCTTGAATTGCCTCCTTGGGACACCAGTGCAGCCTATGTCTTGAGACAGTGCGTTGCAGAGTAGGCATGGCCACTGTGGCCTACACTGCAGTGAACTTAGGCCCTCTTTAGTGTATGTTGTACAAAATTGAGTGACATTTGCATACGGTTATGGGAATATTCCTTCATTCTAGATGATTCTAGAAGGTTCCCATCTCGTATCTCCTCCTATGAGCTCGAAATTGGATAGGCTAAGGATCCATTAACCTCTTATCCTCTCATCCCTTGCTCCATGGAAACTAACTCCAAGTTTGGAAGGCCATTCAATACCCTCATTTATGACAAAACCACCTACATTTACTATAAATTGAGCACTCATCATAGTGATTAAGGGGTTAGAATCTGAAGTTTGTAAGGAAATTCTCTTGGTTGGTGGATTGAGTTTATGTTAAGAAATGTTATGTTGTAGAAGTTTTGAGCTTTTAATGTGGCGAGGGTTGGACTGAAGACGGAGGAGTGGCATAGGATTGAACTGTATTGGGTGATACTCTTCATTCTATATTAATAAAGAGCTTATTCTCATATGATTTTTCATATATGTGATCATTATGTGTTTCAATGTACTTGATTCCATTGTTTTATAGTTGATAGTTCATGTATGCTTTGAACATTTCTTGTTTTTGTTTCTCTTGATGCAGGTACCTTTTGAGTGGATTTATTTCAAGTGGGAGCGACGAGAGTGATTCAAAAGAGATTTAGGGAGCGAAAGGAAACAAGTAAGTTCCTCCATCTCATCTATCTTCTATAGGAAAAGGTTAAAATACTTTCATTCTGTTGTTTTAGGTGTAGTCACCCACCTAGGGAAGATGTGTTTATCCATAGATGCAAATTCCATGTAACAAATTGGCGAATCTATTGGGGAATGATCGTCATTGTTGGTGGCTTACCCTCATCATATTACACCCAAGTAGACTTTTCTTAGCTTATTGATCTTATTTCAATGTTTTTGAAGTGTGTTTAGTCAAAAATTATGCTTGAATGTGCCTTGGATTGACTCTCTCGCACCAATGCACTGTTAGTCTTGACACAGTGTGCCGTAGAGCAACTCCTGCTTTAGAGATAGTGCATTGCAGTGCACTTTCTCCCTCTCTGGCCTGCGCTAATCCCTCTTGTTATCACTCCAAAATTTCTTCTAAGTTTTCATAAAAGGAAATGATAGAGGTAACCACAAACCAAATTTGGAGATTAGGATCTAGCCTTCTTAATCTCAAAGAGGGCTCTCTCTTTTTTATTTAACTTTGTTTTTGTTAATTGATTTTAGGCTAGTTATGATGGTGCTTGGGTTTTTTATTTGAATTTGGGTGGTGGGATCACTTACGTAGATGAAAAGGATTGTCTTTTACCATTGGGCTATGGGGTCAAATGTCAGACAAACAAGACTGGATCAAGTTCTAAAAGTAGTGTCTATAGGGCAAGATAGAGGAGTTCCTATAGATCTCAAAGGCTTGATGGTGAAATGGTTTCCAATCGGATCCAGGGAGCGATTAAGGGTTCCCTAGGCCAGATTATGAAGAGAAGTGAAAGAGGTCAACCGAGATGGGAGAGCAATTAAGAGTTCTCAAATCCAGATATCAGAGGAAAACATATAAATTATTAACTGTGTAAAAGAGAGTGTACTTAAACAAAATCTAAGTTAAATTTCCAGTTAATTCATTCAAATTTAGATAACATTTAAGTTTATGAAACAGATAAGAAAGTAACAAAATTAGATAAAGAAGATACTTCACTGCAATATCTCATCTCATGAATCCTGTAGTGCAATATTTTTATTACTTGCTCCAATCTATTGACTTGAAAGTTGGTACAGTAACTCTTAGGTTTAAGATCAAAATAACTCTATAAATGTATAGCAATCCACACCTCAATACTTCAAATTATGAAGTATTTATACAAAAATAATTTATAAAACATCTCACACTGCATTGAGAACTAATCTAGGAAAAAGAAATATCTTCATGCAAGAAGATAGAGACAGCTATTGAACTGTTGTTTGTTGCCCCTGTTATTTAGGTTCTGCTGGCTTTTAATCTTTGATATTTTTCCCTTTAAGCTACTCGGCTGTTTGGTCTTCACGCTAGATGTCATATTTACTTATTACCTTTCATCTGATACACTTTTATATGCCTCCTTTGTTTACTCTTTTAACTGTATTCTTTGTCACCTACTTTCATTTTTACCTTTTACTGTAAATCTTATTCACTCTTTCATACTTTAGTGTTTTTAGGAAAAACGATTTTTAATATGTAGAATAAAAAATGTTGCTTGGAGAGTAGTTTGTAAGAATTTGTGATAATTGTCTTTTCCTTTTGAATAAATCCTTTTGAGTACATTTCCTTGCGAATCTTGGAGTAAACAGGGTTTGGAACTAGTATCAAAATTGTCTATCCAAGCTCCAGTTTTGCTAATCACCTACAAAATAAAACAAAAATCAATAAAGCATAGGTTTGCGGGGAAGGAAATCAATGGCTTTATTGAACTAAGATGTCTGTGGATGGAGTCTGAAGTGTGTTTAGAAGGTAAAGTAAAATTTAGTTGCAGAGGCTCAGGGTGGCACATGAAGGCTTAGGCAGCTTTCATAGGTTGAATGAGCGAAAAAAGTGAAAATGAGTGTCTTTGGCCTTTTAACTGGTAACAGTCAAATTTGGCATGGAATTTATATAAATGAATAGTGGGTGGTTTCATTTTATGTGGGGAGGTGGTTTCAGGGGCCATCACATTACTTTTGGCAATGGGGTTGTATTTCCTTGGGAGCACGCGAGCTCACCTAGAGTTGCCACATAACGGAAAGGGGACCGATGAAAACTATGAATCTCATGTGCTCTCGGGCTGGTAAAGATCAGAAAGGGAGTCAGCGCGATATGGATGCACACTGTTAGATCGGGGGGTGCAGATCTAACAGCTATCACACGGTGTAAATGCATGGAGGGAATAAGGGCGGAGATTTGCGGGGTCTGGGGGCATTAATTACACTTAACTATAATTAATTAATGAATAAGGCGAGGTTAAATATAAGTGGGTTTATGGAGTGGGACCGGGATATATATTAATATAGTTTAATGTATGCGTGTTTTATTTTAATATGGGATATATATATATAAGTGGAATGGTAAACGGTTTTTATCACACCGCTTTTGGATGTTGGGCAATATTTCTCAAACAAATGCGATGTACATGAGGTATTCATGTGTGGCAGGACAAAACTGCCCATCTAGCACGCTTCTGAGGTGTTAAGGGTCAGATAATGAGGGACGTGAAAACCGTCAGATCTGGAAGTGGGTGATTGGAGGGTTATCGCATGACAGAGTTGCAAGCGCTAAATGGGGGAGTGAGGTCAGGTTTAATTAAAATGAAATGTAATTAGTTGAACAAAAATAATGACATTTAACATATTTTGATGGGTTAATAAAATGCGGGAGGGGGAAACAAAACTTAGAATAAAGGGGTTTTATGCGTTTTTTTTATGAAAAATATGGTATGGCGGAGTTAATCAAGTAATGTGGAGGGGGGAATTTAAACTTAGGACAAGGGGGGTTTTATGGGTATTTTAGATCAAATAGGGAAATTAATAAGGGGAAAATGATTTTTTTAGAGGGGAATGGGTTTCACATTAGCGAAGAGGGGTTTTGGGTTGGGAAATGACCTTTGGAGGGTAATTTTCTAGGGAAATCTTTGAAACCAAGGGGTAAGGGTCAAAATGAAGGGAAAAGGGTATATTTTTAAGAAATGATGGGATGATGGGGAAATTAGCAAGCATGTAATGGGGGGTGAAATGGAATGAGGGGAAGTTAATTAAATCAACTTGTGAACATCTTTTCACTTTCATAACTGCTCCTGCACACTGAAACATAGGATTAAGCGTGATAAATGTGCTTATGCTTTGACAACCTTGTATTTCTCCAACCTTTCTTCTACCTACCCTTTACTTATCCTAACATTTTTTCTTCACTTTAAACCCTTTCTTTCCTCTTTCTTTTGAAAATTAAACTATTTAATTCTAACCTTATATCTTCCAATGGCTCAGATTAAGTTGTAGAGAACATGTATTTCTCTACTTAACTACTGATCTACCAAGATTAAAAAGTTTGGCTAGATCTTTCTTCTTAATCTATAAATATGAAATTTAAAGCATGAAGTAGTCAAGATTAAACTATTTGACTATCATGGGTTGTGACATTTATGTCAAGCTGCACACAACCATTATTTTGCATAGTAAAGTAAAAAGTAGTGGCACTTGGGCTTGCACACTTTCATGATCTGTTTTTGTTTGGGGTTCATATTTTTTCACTTTTTTTCACTTTTCTTATTATTTTTGTCCTTTGATATTTCTTTTAGGACATACCCTCTTTACATTTTTTAATTTTTAATATGGAAAACATTTCACAAAAAGCAAAAGTATGTATAATATTACAAGACTAACCATAGGCAATTCAAAATTATGAATCCTATTATTATAGGACCCTAACAGTGGCTCCACATGGGGATGGCATTTCATGGTGAAATTTCAAGAACTTTAAGATTAGTAGCCTTTGAATTGCGACTGCAGTTACCCTGTAAACTATTCTTATGTGGTTTTTGCCTTATTCATACTTATGATTATGAAACCTTCAAAACTTAGGGCCTTCTCTCAAGGCTTCAACTTCAATAGATCACCATCCAATCCAATCTAAACTCTACAATGTTATATACAATGATTAAAGTAAAGTGAACTATTGTTAATCTATGGAAAAATAATGCTTCAACATTCTACCATTTATAGGTCCGCCTAGTAGATCTGATCCATCTATCTCTCTCAAGGAAAAAACCATTGTTGCCTCTATAACCATAAATGACACAAGGGTTTTTCCATAGAAAATCAAATTTCCATGTTTTCCCTTGTATTCTCTTCTTGAATCCCACTTAAGAACTTTATCACCTATGTAAAAGTCATCAACTTTGGTCTTTTTATAAAATATCCTTTTGATTTTGTCCAGGATTACTTGTGATCCTACATATACTTCTTCTCTGGTCTGTTGCAAGTGTATCGTCTGATTTATCCTTCTCTGGATATCATTTGGTTCCACATGTAATTCCTGGATGATCTTCATCATTGGCACTCCCAAAGAGGATGGAGAAACAACATCCATCCCATATACTAACTGATAGGGAGATGTGCCAATGGACTTCTTGGTAGTTAGTATGTCTGCCCATAAGGCATTGACCAACTTTTTGTTCCATGTATTTTTTTTTTCTTCCAGTAATTTCTTAATGATGTTGACCAGGATTTTGTTAGAGGATTCTGCAAGTCCATTACCTTGAGGCTAATAGGTAGTGGAGTGGCCAAGGGTGATGTGGTATTTGTTACAGAAGTCTACCATTTTCTTGGATTTAAAGGCAGTTGCATTATCAGTAATGAGCTTTTGGGGGCATCCAAATCTTGACAGGATATTTTTTTCTAGGAAGGAGACAATGACAAAGTCTATACCTTGTCTAGAAGGGATGGCTTCTATCCATTTCCTGAAGAAATCAGTGACTGTCAAAATCCACTTATGTTGGGCTGAGGAGGCTGGGTTTATTTCTCTAATGAAGTCTAAACCCCATTGTTGAAATGGAATTTCTATGGAGATGGGTTTGAGAGGTAAAGGTAAAAGAATTTTTTTCCCTAAAATATCTGGCACTTATGACAGGAAGTCACTTGTTTCTTAACATCTACAAAAAGATGGTCTAGTAAAAACTAGCCCTTAGAAATTTGTCAGCAGTAGTCTTCCAATACAAGTGTCCTCCACAATCGCTTGCATGAAATTATTGCATAATTTTATCAACTTCATCGTTCAGTAAACAATTCAAAAGAATACCATTAATGTCTTCCCAAGACAAAGCATTATCTATGATACAATACTTTAATGACTTCATTTTCAAAAAACTAGCTTTAGTTCTTGTTAAACTGGGAGGAGCTTGTAAGTTTAGTAATATAAATATGATATCTGCATACCAAGATGAATCAATAAAAGGTTCACTGATCTATGGAGTCGCCATCTCTTCCTGATCATCAAGGGCACCAATGAAATTAATATCTAGGGCTTGACAGTTCAATTCAGCCATGAGTTTGGCTAAACCTTGGCCTTTGATAGGTTTAGTAGGCTTTATTTCTATGTCATATTCAAATATAGTGGAAATCCATTTGCCTCTTTTCCCTTCAAGCCCATTTTGTGTCAAAATGTCCTTAACTACTAAATTTGGAACATAACCAATGATGTGAGAATACAAAACATACACTCTGAAGTCTTTAATAGCCTTTACTAAAGTTAATGCATGTTTTCCCATAATGTTGTATTTAAGTGTGGCATCTATTAAGGATTTACTGAAAAATGCAATTCGTTGTTCATATCCTGGTGATTCTTTTTCAACAAGACTGCTGCAATAGTGTGTTCTAAAGCAAAAGAAAAAATAATAAAATCTTTCTGAAAATCAGGACTTATAAGGACTGCAGTTTTGGTTAGGGCTTCCTTGATGGCTTCAAAGGATTGTTTGGCCTCCACTGTCCATTAAAGTGTTGAATCTTTTCTTAACAAGTTATTTAGTTCTCTAATCAATTCTGCTAAATTTGAAATGAATCTCCTAAGAAAATTTATCTTGCCTAAAAATGACTATAGCTCAGTGTTTCTAAGATGGGTGATGGTTAAAATGGCCTCTATTATAGCAAGATCTATTCTAATTCCATGTTTGGATATTATATTTCCCAACAACTTACCCTCTTCTAGACCAAAGAGTGCCTTTTTGGGATTTAAAGAAATCCCAAATTTCTTGCATTTGCTGAAAACTCTTCTCAGGTGATCTAGGTGTTTAGTGTCAGATTTAGAAAAGACTGTGATGTCATCTTGGTATACCACTAAGAAATAATGGATCTCCTTAGAAAAAGATATATCCATAGCTCTTTGAAATGTTTCTCCTGTGTTCATTAATCCAAAAGGAATTTTCCAATACATGAAGTTACCCCAAGGAGTAGTAAATGCAGTTTTGGCTTAGTCCTCTGGTTGAACTAAGATTTGGTTATATCCAGAAAATCTGTCAAGCAGTGAAATTATGGATGAGCCTACTACCCTCTAAAGGATATGGTCCATTTTTGGTAGAGGATAGTTGTCTTCTAATGAGACCTTGTTTAAATTTATGAAATCAACACAAAATCTGATTTCTGTAGTTTTCTTCCTAGTAGTGACTAAGTTTGAAACCCAATCTGAGTATCTAATGGGAGCTATGATTCAGGAATCACACATTCTGTTAACTTATTTCTCAATAGATGGCATATGAACTGGATTGATTCTCCTAAGTTTCTATTTAAAAGGCTTATGATCCTCTTTGATAGGTATCTTGTGTTGAATTATGCTGGTGTCATAAGATTTTAGGTCTTTGTAACTCCATGCAAATACATCTTGAAACTCTTTAAACAAATTTATTTATTTAGCCTTTTCATCTGGAGGTAAGGCTTTTGATAATTTAATGAGTTTAGGTTTGTCTTCATTTCCTATGTTACATTCTTGTATATCTGCTCTCAAAGGTTCCATTTTCGGTTTCCTAGCTAAATCGCTAGAATCAAACAAATCTTCTAAGGGGACTAATCCCTTAGGAAAAAAATTATTTTTAAGGTTCATAATTTCAGGATCATCATTCATTATCTCTTCTATCTCTACATTTTCTAAGCTATCTATTTCTACTTTAGTGAATTTATTGGGTTTACCTATATCTAAAATATTTACATCTATGTGACAATTTATGTCATTGTCTATTATACAGTCTGTATCTATTTTACAATTCTGAAACTCACCTTCAACATTCATGAAGTCATAAATTTGGGAATCCTGTGAGAAAATATGCCAATACTTCAAATTATCTGGTATGGCAGGCCTATGTCTCACTTCTATAGTGTACTGATGGTTGGGCTGAAAGGGGAATTTGCAAGTACTAGAAAAGTAGCCAGACTGTGGGCCTGCGTATTTTGTTTTCTAGGAATGGAAACAAAGTTTGCTTGTAGGAGGTCTTTAATCAAATCTACGACAGTTTCCCTATATTGACTAAGTCTAGGATTGTTTATAGAGTATTCACCATTAAATTGTTTAATAATCAATTCTGAGTCTTTGTTATGAAACTAGCTCAAGAAAAGATAGAAAAGATAGATCAACGCCTTAGAATTCAGCCTCTTCGAGGGGGCAACCTCCTTTACATTACATAAATGAAACAATTCTTGGATGATACAAATGAAAGACCTCCTTTCTATATATAGGATTCTAAGGGGTCATAACATAATCAGAGCCTACATAACAATAATAAGTAAGGGCATAATAATAACAATAGTGGGCCTCTATGGGGCACAATAGTAAACAATATGGGCACTACATGGGTACATCAATATAAATAAGTGGGTTGTACTAATAACAATAAGGGGTTACACTAGTAGTATAGGGGCCTAACATGTCCCTCTCCTTCAAAAAGTGTTGTCCTCAATGCATGAGTAGTTCTTGATGCTTCTGTATAAAATTGTTGTCCTTCCATGTGGAACCTTCAGTGGGTAAATTCTTCCACTTGATGAGATACTCTGAAATTGATCGATTTCGTAGTTGTAGGGTTCTTGTTTCTGTGACTGCTCCAGGTTCCAATATCGTTTTTCCTTCCTCTTCAATTTCTGGAAATGTTGTTTTAATTGGGATTTTTTGCAACTTTTGAATAAGTGGCCATACTTCTTCGTCCTTCTTCCATTCATCCCTTGCTTCATTTATCCAATCTGGTTGGATAATAGAAATAGCACAAAACAATGCTTCCACATCCTCATCCTTGAAGAGCCTTCCCATTCGGTAAGGTCGCCATTTTTTAAGTTCATGTAGTATTGCCAACATTTCCTTCTCATAAATAGCTTGCTTGAGATGTAGCAGTAAAAATACCCAATCACATTTTTCACTATGATGTTGATCTACCTGTTGTTTCGTTTGATTTTGCACCGAAGTGGCGTTATCCTTTAAAAGTTGGAGAACTTGTTGTTGATGCTCGTTGTGCTCTTTCACTGCTTGAACCTTTTTCTTCTTGATATGTCCTTCTATCTCTAGAGTTTGGGGAGTGGTAATTTCTTCCAATCCTTTACAAGATATGGTCGGATTCATTTCTTGATACTCGATGTGATCTTTTACTTCTTGAACATTTTTCTTCTTGATATGTCCTTCTATATTTATAGTTTGAGGAGTAGTAATTTCGACCAATGAATTACAAGATATGGTTGGATTTATTTCTTCATTCTTGATGTGATATTTCACTTCTTGCACCTTTTTCTTCTTGATATGTACTTCTATCTTGAGAGTTTGAGGAGTGGTAATTCTTGCTAATGCTTTACAAGATATGGTCTGATTCATTTCCTCTTTCTCTGGGGTGGGGTCCTGCCGTATATCCTATTCTTTTGATGTTTCTTGATCCTTTTCTTCGTCGTCTTCATAATCTATGTAAAATAATTTATTCTCAGCACACTTATGACCTTTAGTGAATTTTCTATCACAATTGTAACAAAGCCCTTTTTCTCTTTTCTCTTCCAATTATTGTGGTGTAACCCTTGTAGGTTGTGGAAGGCTAGGAGAAACAACACTTTCATCTTTATAGTTGTCAGGGGTAGAATTCTTTGTTGCCATATTTTTACTTTCCAATATGTAACAAAGCCCTTTTACTATTTCCAATTTTTCTGGTGTTGCTCTAAAGAAGGTGTTGCTCTTTGTATCCTCATAATGTGGTATCATTTCCTCCGTGAAAATTGACCACGTAACGAGTTTTTTATGAGAACAAAGCCCTTTATACCATAAAAATTGATCCGGTTCTAAATATGAAGATGCAATACATACCTTTTGTAATAGTGGTACACCATGTAGATCAAAATATTGCTCCAACTGACGTATCCCAATTTACTGGATCCTTGCCATCAAACTTCCTCATCTTGCTTTTTCTTGATTTTAGGAGCTCGAACTTGAAATGACTATAACTATGTACTCTCAGATCTTTAAGTTCTAAAACTATGACCTATAGTAGTCCTCTATGTCTTCTTTCCAATTCCACTAGTCTGACCCCAATTAGATTCTCCAATGAAGAGTTATGCCAAATCTCCCACAGTGACCTGATTATAGACTAATTCAGTAGAGCGAACTTGTACAACGTGCCATGTGTCCCTGTTTTGACCTTTGGCTCTAAAAAGTATATACAAGAAACTACAGTCCGTCCTCTTTCTGTACCTTCTGATGAAATTTCAATTTTATGCTTAGAGAGAAAGTTATGATGATTTTCCCTAGGTCACCTGTTTTGAATGTAATTCATGATTCTGCAAAAGGACCAACTTCCTCAATTCATATCTCCAAAAATATAGTGTAAAAAGCTTTGAAATTTGGACCCAAGATTTATCGCGATGTCTTCTCAAATGGGTTTTTTTTTTTACTTCTGAAACGTCACAGAAAAAAGGTTGTTGCGAAAATTCCACAATGAACTGTTTGGAGCAACGAAACCCTAGAATCCAAAGCTCTGATACCAAATGTTATGAAACCAGCTCAAGAAAAGATAGAAAAGATAGATCAACACCTTAGAATTCAGCCTCTTCGAGGGGGCAACCTCCTTTACATTACATAAATGAACAATTCTTGGATGATACAAATGAAAAGACCTCCTTTCTATATATAGGAGTCTAAGGGCTCATAACATAATCAGAGCCTACATAACAATAATAATGTAAGGGCACAATAATAACAATAGTGGGCTTCTATGGGGCACAATAGTAACAATATGGGCACTACATGGGTACATCAATATAATAAGTGGGTTGTACTAATAACAGTAAGGGGTTACACTAGTAGTATAGGGGCCTAATAGTATCCAAGTATAGAAACTCTCTTGTCTCCAAGTTTTCTAACTATTTGTAATCCTAAGATTAGAGCTTCATACTATGCCATGGTATTTGTACACTTGAAGTTTAATATGAATGCATGTCCCTCAGAATGATTATTCTCCATATTTTGGATCCACACTCCTGCACCAACCCTTAATCTATTCATATATTCATCAAAATCTAGATGCCATAGGGACTCATGAAAAATGTTCTCGCTATCAATTGTTTTGTATTTCAATTCCTCAGCTGTGACTTCCATTTTGTCATGGTCTAAATTGTGCAAGATGAAAGAGTCCATATCAGAATGCATGGAGTATATTGGGAAATTTTGTGGTTTTCCTGCACTACTCGCCATGTATTTCATCAATGTTTCTCTATACAATTTCCTTTGTTGGCCAAAAATAGATATGGTGGCATATGACATATCTAATTGCAAGGATCCTTGAAATTTTTCTCCCCTTGAGTGAGATAGCAACATTCCATATTTTGGTGGGATATCTGTAACTACTATGTCCATCACAATTATCTTTGATGGGCACTAGACTAGAGTTACACTTAAATCCTTGATCAAACCAAGGCATTTAACTTGGCTAGAGTCAAAGGAAAATAAGTCCTTATATGGTCTGGTGATGTCTGAGTTCAGTCTCTCCATGATTGCTTTTGGCATCAAATTATAGGATGCCCCTGAGTCTAACATAGAATTATGTAATATTTTGTCATGAATGTTCAGGATAATGTAGAAATGAGGGACTCCCCCTTGCTGATGAGTACCATTTTCCTCAGGGCCAAACAATAATTTAGGTTGGTCATCATTCAGATTGACAACATCTTCTCCCTCTCCTATATTTAAAGTTTCAGTTATCTGTGATCTATAGGATTCATTCTTTACTAACTCAATCAAAGGAACTTATATCTTCAATTTTACTATTTCATTCTTGAGGTTGAAAGGTAGTTGAGAATTGTTTGTTTGAATGAGATCTTCCTTAACAAACGCAGTTTGTGTATTTTTATCTTGTCTTTCAGTACAAGGAAATTCATTCTGTGTTTCAGCAATTTTGTTCTGATTACTCCTATTTGGAATGTTTTGAGTGATTGTTTCAGTTTTAGTTTTAGTGGAGGTTATATCTACAATTTTTTGGGTAGATGTCTTTGGTGTTCCCCTAGGGGGGATTTGTAAAATTTTAGTGGTAGGAGCTTCTGTTATCTTTTTAGTTTGGGCCTGGATTGATCTTTTAGTGGGAGCTTCATTGTTCTTTTTACTTCTTAAGCTATACTGTTTATGAACCTCATATATAGCTAATTCATAACCCTGTTTAAATTCAAAAGGCTCACCATATTCTAATTGCAATTGTTGTAGCATGTACAACTCCTGTTCTTATTGAGTAAGAAAAACAACATCTTCACTCTTGATTCCTAATAATTTTATCTGGGTGTCATCCTCTTCTTCATGGTTTTGTGAAACCTCAATATAGTTTCCTTGGAAGGGAGGTCTAATCTGCTGATCTGGTATAACATTCTTTCCAATGTTTAGATTCTTCCTAAATTTGGGGTTTCTTAGTGGGGGTGGTTTTTGATTCTCCAATTTAGTTTTTCTTTGCATGTTTTCTAATATATCCATTATTCTCTCTACACTCTTTGCTAACTATCTATTTTTCCATCAGAAGTGGAAGTTTCCTCTTTAGTTACAACTCTCTTTTCATTTCTTATTCTGGATTTCTTGGCTAATAGGTTGCCCTCTACACTAGTAACATTACTTTCCATTTGTTCCAATGTTTCAGGGTTTCTTTCCCTTAACTAGTATGACATGTCAGTATCAAAACCATTAGGGAACTTGATTAACGCTAGGTCAGGTGGAGACTTAATATTAGTAGGGATTGCATTATAGATGCTATGGAACCTAGTACAATAATCATGAATTGACTCATTAGGAGTTCTTCTAATGTTATCATATTCAGAAAGTATTTGCACGGGGTTTTCCTTTCTTTCCCATCTATCAAAGAATAATCTATGAAAACAAGCTAAGTCTGCAATATTATTGGCAGGTAAAGGTTTTAACCGTTTCTTAACATCCCCAGTTAATGTTTCGGCAAACATCCTCATTTAGACATATGATTCATCTATCTCATGCAATTCAAAATAGTCAGTAATTTTGTTCACATGTTGTTGTGTAGTGTACTAACCAGTAGCGTAAAAAAATTAATTTTCTTTGATAATATTGGGGCATGGCATGGAGTTGTTGAGGTAAAACTAGAGGTGCATATTGATCTGCCATAGCTGAGATTCTGGTTTGACTAGGGGGTAAAGTTGTGGTGCTTGAGGAAGGGCTTGAACTGGGTGGAGATGAACTAGATGAGGATGAGGTGCTTGGCTAACGAATAACTAGTTTAGGGGAATGGATTGTGGTGGTTACTATAGGTGAGGTTGTGGTAAATGAAGGTGTATTTATAGTGATTGAGATTGTGCAAAAATTTCAGAGGCAACAACAGTAAGGGCAACTAGTTCAACAGACTGTTGAAGGTAAGCGTCATCTATATGGCTTATCAATGTAGAGGTCAAAGCTTCTAACTTGTCAAAAGTATCCAAGACAAATTTATCTAGATCTGGATGCATAATCATCCTTTTCGATTCAATTATTTGAATAAACTTAGGGTCTAACATTGTTTCATGGTTTTCATTCTCCGATTTATTTCTAAATAATGAGAGGTCAAATGACAAATCAAAAGGAATTTCCTCTGAAGTTGACAACTCCTCAGGGAGTGAATTTGCTTTAACTAACTAGCTACTACCTTCTTGAGTTTCTATGTTTTCTGGTTTTCTTAAAATTCTATTTGGGTCATCAACTATAGTAGCAAGGTTTGGATTTGGGTTTTCCATGGTATAGTGAGTCTTCTTGGGAGCCAAAATTTTAACTTTTTAATTGTTTTTATGAAATTTTTGAGAACAAATTATAAAAACGACCTTAAGGGGCTCAAGATGAAATTTAAGGTTTCCTTAAAGTTTTATCAGGCTGAGGATCGAGTCCCCAGTATGGTCGCCAATGATGTTATCACTCCAAAATTTCTTCTAAGTTGTCAGAGAAAGAAATGATAGAGGTAACCACAAACCAACTTTGGAGATCAAGATCTAGCCTTCCTAATCTCAGAGAGGGCTCTCTCTCTTTTATTTAATTTTTTTTTAGTTAATTGATTTTAGGCTAGTTATAATTGTGCTTGGGTTTTTTATTTGAATTTGGGTGGTGGGATCACTTACTTAGATGAAAACGGTTGTCTTTTACCATTGGGCTATGGGCTTAAATGTCAGACAAATAGGACTAGATGAAGTTATAAAAATAGTGTCAATAGGGCAAGATAGAGGATTTACTACAGATCTCAAAGGCTTAATGGTGAAATGGTTTCCAAGCAGATCTAGAGAGAAATTAAGGGTTCCCTAGGCTGGATTATGAAGAGAAGTGAAAGACGCCAACCGATATGGGAGAGAAATTAAGGGTTCTCAAATCCAGATATTAGAGGAAAACATATAAATGATTAGCTGTGAAAAATAGAGTGTACTTAAACAAATTTTGAGTTAAATTTCCAATTAATTCATTCAAATTTAGATAACATTTAAGTCTACGAAACACATAATAAAGTAACAAAATCAAACAAAGAAGATACTTCACTGCAATAGCTCATCTCATGAATCCTGTAGTGAAATATTTTTATTACTTGCTCCAGTTTGTTGACTTGAAAGTTGGTACAATAACCCTTAGGTTTAAGATCAAAATAACTCTACAAATGTATAGCAATCCACACCTCAATACTACAAATTATGAAGTATTTATACAAAAAGAATTTAAAAATGATCTCAAACTACATTGAGAACTAATCTAGGAAAAAGAAATATCTTCATGCAAGAAGATAGAGACAGATATTGAACTATTGTTTGTTGTCCCTGTTATTTAGGTTTTGCTAGCTTTTAGTCTTCTATCTTTTTCCCTTTAAGTTGCTTGGCTGTTTGGTCTTCACACTAGATGTCATATTTACTTATGACCTTTCATCTGATACACCTTTATCTACCTCCTTTGTTTAGTATTTTAACTATATCCTCTTTCACCTACTTTCAGTTTTACCTTTTACTGTAAATCTTACTCACTCTTTCATGCTTCTATGTTTTTAGTAAAAATGATTTTTATTATGTAGAATACAAAATGTTGCTTGGAGAGTAGTTTGTAAGAATCTTTTTCTATGCTAGTGAAAATGATTTCATCTCTATTTTGACGTTTGCTTGTGTAAATTGTTTCCTTCTACTCTGTGATAATTGTATTTTCCTTTTGAATACATTTCCTTGCGAATCTTGGAGTAAACAGGTTTTGGAAGTAGTATCAAAACCGTTTATCCAAACTCTCATTCTACTAATCACCTGGAAAATAAAACAATCATCAATAAAGCATAGGTCTGTGGGGAAGGCAAAGAATGACTATATTGAACCGAGAGATCTATGAACAGAGTCTGAAGCATGTTCGAAAGGTAATCGGTGGTCAAATTTAGTTGCAGAGGCTCAGGGTGGCACAGGAAGGCTTAGGAAGCACATAGATTAAATGAGCAAAAAAAGTGAAAATGAGTGTCTTCGGCCTTTTAACAAGTAATGGTCACATTTGGCACGAAATTTATACAAATGAACAGTGGGTGGTTTCATTTTACTCGGGGAGGCAGCTGAAGGGGCCATTGCACCGCTTTTGGTAGTCGGGTAGTATTTCCTTGAGAGCACACGAGTTCACCTAAAGCTACCACATAATCGAATGAGGCCCGTGCAAAACCGTGAATCTCGAGTGCTCTCAGGCTGGTAAAGATCAGAAAGGCAGTCAATGCGATATGGATGTGCACCGTTAGGTCTAGGGGTGCAAGATCTAACTATTGTCACGTGGTGGAAATAAAAGGAGGGAATAAGGGCGGATATTTGCGGGGCCCGGGGGGATTAATTACACTCAATTGTAATTAATTAATGAATAAGGCGGGGTTAAATATAAGTGGGTTTATGGAGTGGGACCAGGATATATATTAATATACTTTTATATATGCATGTTTTATTTTAATATGGGATATATGTATAAGGGGAATGGTAAATGGTTTTTATCGCACTAATTTTGGCTGTTGGGCAGTATTTCTCAAACAGACGCGATGTACCTGAGAGACCGATGCATGGCCGGAAAAAACCACTCATCTTGCATGCTTCTGAGGTGTTAAGGGTCAGATAGCGAGGGACGTGAAAACCTTCAGATCTAGAAGTGGGTGATCGGAGGGCTATCACGCAGCGGAGTTGCGAGCACTGAATGGGGGAGTCGGATCAGGTTTAATTAAAATGAAATGTAATTAATTGAAGAGTAATCGCGAGATTTAACATATTGCGACCTGTTAATAAAATGCGGGGGGGGGGAACAAAACTTAGAATAAAGGGGTTTTATGGGTTTTTTCGGAGAAATATGGTATGGCGGAGTTAATTAAGTAATGCAAAGGGGGAATTTAAACTTAGGACAAGGGGGGTTTATGGGTTGTTAGATAAAATAGGGAAATTAATAAGGGGAAAATGGTTTTTCCAAAGGGGAATGGGTTTCACACTAGGGAAGAGTGGTTTTGGGTTGGCAAATATGTGAAACCAAGGGGTAAGGTTCAAAATGAAGGGAAAAGGGTATATTCTTAAGAAATGATGGGATGATGGGGAAATTAGCAAGTATGTAATGGGGGGTGAAATGAAATGAGGGGAAGTTAATTAAATCAGTTTGTGAACATCTTTTCACTTTCATAACTGCTCCTGCACACTGAAACATAGGATTAAGCATGACAAATGTGCATATACTTTGACAGCCTTGTATTTCTGAACCTTTCTTCTGCCTACCCTTTATTTATCCTAACATTTTTTCTTCACTTTATTGGGTGCATTTAAGCTAGCAGACCCTTTCTTTCCTCTTTCTTTTGAAAAGAAAACTCTCTAATTCTTACCTCATATCTTCCAATGGATCAAATTAAGTTGTAGAGCACATTTTATTTCTCTACCTAACTACTGATTTACCAAGATTAAACAGTTTGCCTAGATCTTTATTCTCTATCTATAAGTATGAAATTTAAAGCATGAAGTAGTCAAGATTAAACTATTTGACTATCATGGGTTGTAACATTTATGACAAGCTGCACACAACCATTATTTTGCATAGTAAAGTAAAAAGTAGTGGCACTTGGGCTTGCACACTTTCATGATCTGTTTTTGTTTGGGGTTCATATTTTTTCACTTTTTTTCACTTTTCTTATTCTTTTTGTCTTTTGATATTTCTTTTAGGACATACCCGCTTTACATTTTTTATTTTTTAATATGGAAAACATTTTGTAGAAAGAAAAAGTATGTACAATATTATAAGACTAACCATAGCCAATTCAAAATTATGAATCCTATTATTATAGGACACTAACACCTCTTGGGCTAATAAACCCACCTTTGGTTTGATTTTTCCAAAGTTGCTTCTGTTTTTGTTTGCTGAAAGATCAATGTTCTCTATGGTTTTGAAGTCAATTTGAATTTCCTCTTCTAGCCCTACTTTGACCTTGATTGTTTAGAGTTTATTAAGGGATTTCTTTATCATTATCAATTCATTGTCAAATTAAGTTTATATCGATTAGTCTTTTCTGAAAAGGAAGTGTTGTAGTGTCCTCATTTCATTGAAAAAGAAACTATCGTAAAATCTTCGTTTCTTATGGAAAAGTATTGATTAATTGTTTGTGCATATAGTTCCTTTTTGTTTATCTAAGCACTAAAGGGACTGAAAAGAAAAGCTTGCATTGCGCATATTGTAGTTTGTGAATTCTTGATAGGAATAGCTAGGGAGATTACATTAGGTGTGCTCTTTGTCAAAGATCTGATTGTTCTATCCCTTACTAGCTATGGTTTTCATTGTTCAAATCAAATGAAAAGAATGTTTATCATATTAGTTTCATTCTAGGAGTTTCAAAAACGCCACGTGGTGAACCTTGAAAGGAAATTTCTTAAGAATATCAACTTAAAAGTTATCAATTAACCTAATGGAGCATTGTAACTTAACGCATAAAATTTAGTTGTCTAGGCTAGAGATGTGTTCTGATGTTGTAAAACATAGTTGTTATTGTTAATTGTCCGCGATACATTCCAAGTACAATACCTCATTCCACATACGTAAGTATATCGTAGCTCGTCCACGTACCTTCGGGTATATAAGGTGGTGTTATAGTACAAAAAGTATAAAGGAATTCTCTCATTGTGCGGTTTCAAATTAGACAGCGCTAATACGGATTGGGCCTCCACGTACTTTTGGGTATATATGGGAGGACTACATTAGGTTGCTATCCATCCATAGGTAACCAAATCGGCCGCCTTGTACACTATGATACACTGAACACATCATTCAGGGAGATTTCCTGCACGTATGTTAAGTCCTTGGTTTACTGAGGTAGTATATTGTAGTTAACAGTTGTTTGGTGATCCTTTTGCCTAGATTATCCCTCTTTTGTTTTTCTATGTTATTTTGATTAAAATAAAATTAATTGACTATGGATAACATCCTACATGTCACTCCTTAGTTGATCTTAGGTTGAGACATACGACAACAACTTTGGAGTCCACTGATCAAGGAATTCCTTTTGATGGGAATCCTAGTCCATTTCCTCCTTTCAGAAATATTGGTGGTCCTTATATGGCTAAATTCTCCCTTCCATACCATCGACTTGCTAGTGTGGTTGTTCTCAACCTCCTTGGCCCTGCAACTAAATATTCCTACAACTGGACAAAATCAACCTCCAAATGATACTACAGTTGACCCTTTGCTTCTTCATCAGTTGTTTCTTCCTCCCCTTCTTCCTCTTTTCCTAGTGAAATAATTGACACTAGTAACCTAGTGGATAAGAAGAAGAAGAAAGGGAAAAAGAAGAAGAAGAAGAAGAAAATTCAGCAGGGGGCAACCATTGCTTCGAATGCAACTTCTGATGAGAAACCATCGGATAAGCCTCACAAACTTAGATATCCTTGCAAATTTTGTATGGGAGACCATCTTCTTCGAAATTGTTCTGGTATTCTTTAGATCTTAAAAGAATGGTATTCTCGTTCATATCATCCAGTGTCATCAACTTCTGGAGATCATGCTGGTGACACACCATCGACTAGTGGTAGTAAAGTACATGGAAAGAAGGGTAAAGTTAAGTTTCCCTATAGGTTATGTGAAGGGAATCACCCCATTCACCTTTGTCCCTATCTGGATGAAGCCAAAAAAGTGTTGGATAACAATCCTGCGTCAACGTAGAGACTTCCATCTGGTTACAGGAGACTGTCCCTTAATCCTTCACTAGTTGATGAAGTGACTGACCCAAATCAACCATCAGTCTAACCCACTCTCTCTGAATGTAAATCCCATGGGTCTATACCTGACTAATCACAGGTCAAGGAAACAGTTGACCCGATTTCACTGTTAGTTAATCGTACATTTCCCGTAGAGAGTGAGTATGATACCACTCAGGTCCTTTTTGTTTCTTCAAATTACAATGAGCTTGGAGGCAACCCTTTTGTTCCATCAAGATAGGAGGAAAATCCTCCCATTCTCATAACACAAGGGGGTAATTCTCACGTTATTATATTACCCCCTCCAAGTAGTCTAGTCACTTCCTTTGATTGGAATCGACTAGTAAGATGTCGTCCTCCTTCTTATGTGCCTTTCCAGATCATAGTACAAGTTTATAATATGATTGTATCTGGCACTATTATAGATGAAGGTGCATCTGTGAGTATCCTTTCCTCCACTACTTAGCAAGTGCTTAGTTCCCTGCCACTTGTGCCCGTTACCCAGAATCTGTTAGCTTTTAACAGAGGAACTAGTTAACCATTAGGGATCCTTCGTCAATTGCCTATTACTTTGGGTGGAAAATTTGTTTATTTCAATGTGATGGTAGTCCCAAGACCTTTAGATTACAATTTACTTCTTGGGCGCGACTATGTTTATGACATGGGGGCTATTGTTTCAACACTCTTTTGAGTGATGTGTTTCTCATATGAAGGCAGAATTGTCACCATTTACCAGATTTCATTTCCCAGTACAAATATGGCTTCCAGTCAACCATCTTCCCTAAATGGTCCTTTCGTCCTAATGGTATCTTCCCTGCTGTGGGTCAATTATGTGGCAACCCATTCCATGCCTACATCAATTGACAATCAATTCCATGATGTTGTGCATTATGTACTGGGGGCATTGGAACTAGATCTCTCTAATGGATTCCTTGCTATTTATCCCTTCAAGCATTTTTCTCCCATCTAATGAGAACCTCTTGGAAGGCATGACCTCTTATGGGTCATGAACAAGGAATATTAGGATAGTTCCTGGTCATGTTTCAACCTTGTTAAAAAATGAAACAAAGGGTATGATGATAGTTCTCCGTCTTGTGTCAACCTCATTAAAAGATGAAACAAGTCCTAGAGCATAATTCCTTGTCTTGTGTCAAGCTCGTTAAAAAATGAAATAAGGAATCTGAGCATAGTTCCTTGTCTTGTGTCAAGCTCGTTAAAAAATGAAACAAGGAATGTGAGCACAATTCCTTGTCTTGTGTCAAGCTCATTAAAAAATGAAACAAGGTCCCTTGGAGAAATGTTCCAATTCGAGTCTTTGATTAGATCTCGTAAAATCTCAAACGAGTCTTTCACATGATCTTGTAAATGAACCTTCATTCCATCCACCTAATAGCCACGAGTAGTCTACTTAGGTGAATGCAATGAAGCTTGGGGGGCATGCACCTAGAATTGAGTCATCATGTTGGGGGCATGTAAACCAATTATAAGCATAGTTTTTCATTTCAAGATTGTGTAAACATAAAACTGAATCGAAGCATAGTTCCCTATGGTTCAAGCTTGTGTAAAAATGACCATTTTAACCCTCCTGATTGCCATTCTATTAGCCTCTTCTGTTAGATGAGCCTTGGTTTTTCTCCTTCCATCATCACTATCTACTTGGCCGATCATACGCTTTCACTTGGTTGTTTTACCCTTTTTGAGGAATAGTTACAATGGGTGGTCTTATTAGCTAGCTTCTTCACATAAATCAACATGTTTTGATAAGTTCCAACATCATTGGAACTAGCTGCTATCCTAGACACCACTCATTCCTCTATGTGGAGTCCTCTTTAAGCTCTTTTCAGACTCTCTAAATATGAAAATATTACCAACCACTTTTCCTTTTCAGCTCGTTAACCGATTGGAAATGATATCTACTCAGTATAAGTTTAACCCTTTTCTGGACTGAGATAGATTATTTACAAAAAAGGAATGTTTTGATCAAACATGGTCAATATGTTCTCTCTTGTATTATTTTACGATTTTTCGGACTTAAAAGACCAACTTGTGAAAAATAATTTGCAGAGTTTTCTTTTTGTCCCTTTTGAGACTCTCTAAACATGAAAAGTATCGAGTTCTTATTGTCGTTAAACTTGTTAAAACATCAAATAGTGACAAACTTTTCCATCATGACAAGACCAAGTTTCACCTTTGCTAGGCTTGTTAAAACATCACATAACGATGGATTCACCCGAAGGGTGGAATTATACTACAAGCATATGTTATCCTCCTCAAGCTTGTTAAAAAAAAATAAAGAGGTACTAGTCAGCAATGACTGGGGAGAATGGGAAAAGGGATAAATCACTTTACGGTAGCAAGTTGCTTTTGAACATGACACTTTCACTTCATCTCCATGATTATTTGGGTTGGGTTTTCTTCTTGATGGTTATCATACCTATAGTCTATCACACCATCCATCACTTTAGTTTTTGGGTCAATGCTTCCAATTCATTCAGTGTCGCCGACATGTTCAAGAGAAGTCATTCAGTAAAACTCATCCTTTGTAATACTCATAAACCTTCATTTTCATGACCTCCATTCTTGAACCTTGTGTCGTTAGTCACATTCCGTCTCCAAAATCATTACACTCGTTTCGTGTCATTGATGTGGGATACATCAAGGCCCTCCTACAACAAGTTGCTTCTTATCGACATCAGCACATTATCCAAGAAGTTGACTTAGAAACACCCTTTCAATACCTTGAGACTTGCATACATCAATGGCAGGTTTCTCGCTTTCGGTGAAAGGTTGACATCACTAGCCTTCGACTGAAAGACTTTGTATGGTGTTCGACATCAAAACATATATTCACACCATGCAAATGGTACTGCAATACCTTGAGAATCATTATCATTATCAGTGATCTCTCTCGCATCTGTTAACGGCTTACATCAATGACCAGTAATCAAACGGTGTCTTCCCATGTTTGACTTCAGATCACATATTCACATGGTTAGACTCATACTTGAGCGAACAATTGGATGAGATAGAATACCCCAGATCTAGTTTCACCCATCTAACTACAATTTCAAGAGAGTAATAAATCATCTGTATGATAGCTTTACACTGATGGTCATCCCATCATGGGTATATATCTGTAGATGATTGTCTATGTACATGTAATGAAAGTTCATATGTTCAGAATGGGTATGCCTTCCCTCAGCAATTCATGTAAAAATCAAATATCATGATGTTATGTATTGTAAGCTATGCAGGTCATTATCTGCTTCAGTTCCTCTCTGTCACATCGTAAAGCATATCACTCGACATTATCATTTTTGACTTCATGCTTTAGGGGGAAATTGTTACAAGTCTATTTGGGCACATCACTCCTGATAATCAGATCAGTACTTTTATGACTCATCAAAACCTAATTCAGTTGTTACATGCCCTAGAGAAGTCAAGTCATTGAATGCCTCCTTCTATGAATGTTTCATGGCCTGAAGCCTTCTTGAATTGCCTCCTTGGGACACCAACATAGCCTAAGCCTTGAGACAATGCGCTACAGAGTAGGCAGGCCCATTGTGGCCTGCACTGCAGTGCACTTAGGCCCTCTTTAGCCTGCGCTAGGTGAGATTGAGCGAAATTTGCATAGGGTTCTAGGAATGTTCCTTCATTCTAGATGATTCTAGAAGGTTCCCATCTCATATATCCTCCTATGAGCTCGAAATTGGATAGGCTAAGAATCCATTAACCTCCTATCTTCTCATCCCTTGCTCCATGGAAACTAACTCCAAGTTTGGAAGGCCATTCAATACCCTCATTTATGAAAAAACCACCTCCATTCCCTATAAATTGAGCACTCATCATAGTGATCAAGGGCCTCGCATCTGAAGTTTGTAGGGAAATTATATTAGTTTGAGGATTGAGTTTATGTTAAGAAATGTTATGATGCTAGAGTGTTGAGCTTTTAATGTGGCGAGGGTTGGACTAAAGCTGGAGGAGTGGCACAAGATCGAACTGTATTGGGTGATACTCTTCCTTCTACATTAATAAAGAGCTTATTCCTTTTCCGATATGATTGTTCATATTTGTGATCATTATGTGTTTCAATGTATTCGATTCCATTGTCTTATAGTTGATAGTTCATGTACGATTTGATTGCTTCTTGTTCCGTCTCTTGATGCAGGTACCTTTTGAGCAGATTTAGTTCAAGTGGGAGTGACGGGAGTGATTCAAAATATATTTAGGAAGCAAAAGGCAACAGTTCAGCTCCTCCATATCCTCTATCTTCTATAAGAAAAGGTTAAACTACTTTCATTATGTTGTTCTAGGTGTAGTCACCCACCTAGGGAAGATGTGTTTATCCGTAGATGCAAATTCCATGTAACACCTCTGCATTGTGTTACAATGAGGTTCAAGGGCCTTTTTATTATTGAACAATAAGACAAAACCCTAAACAACCAAAACCCTGACCCGAGGAGATGTAACACCAACAGTTTATGGGCCCCATTGGGGTTAGTTGGGCAGCCAACTTCCCGGGGTCGTGACTTGGTCATATTATCTCCTTTTGACATGCATGATACCTTGTTAGAAATATCTCTCTAGGGACTTCTTATTTTGGCAATACATTGCCAAAAAAGCGTCGTTTAGGGCCCGAAAATGGCTCTGGAATTTTAGGACCCAAAAAACTACTAAAAATAATAAAATGTGCTATAATTAAGGAAACTAAAAAACTGAAAGAGATAGTTGTGCGGCTCCAAGTGGGATAGGTGGGTTGCCACCAATATCCACTTGGATAATTCCTCCACCCTGAGGAAGCAATGGTCCCCATTGCGTTGAGTGCCTCCATGAGATGGGGAAACTTTTGCTAAACTTGGTCCCTAGTGAGCTATTCTGCAATCTCTGATGTGTCCAGTAATGGTGGGAAGCATGGTCAAGGGCAGTCCACATTGAACACTCAGTACAAGCCAAGGAATGGGGCAATGTTGTGCTCCAAATAATTGTTTCCCACGTCTGAGCTTCCTATGGGCTCTAGTAAGGCATTCTTTCTCCAAATGCAACGAAACTTTTTGATGCCCACGTGAAACATGTGTGACACATGATGTTGATCATATCATTGCTTGTACTTGGAATTTTCCAAAATGGAGCGG
Source organism: Pinus taeda (assembly GCA_000404065.3). Classification (NCBI taxonomy): domain Eukaryota; kingdom Viridiplantae; phylum Streptophyta; class Pinopsida; order Pinales; family Pinaceae; genus Pinus; species Pinus taeda. The sequence continues at coordinate 302,816 of APFE030494649.1, read as the reverse complement.
AAATATATCGAACCATTGGGTAGAGGTGCTCCAAGAGTCAAATTGATTGAATGCTTAACCTGACAGTGTAATGGTACCCCTAAATGTGAGAAGAATATGTCCTTGTATCCTTTCATGATCTCCACCTACTTCTGCTACATGGAGGGACCCTTCCCAGGGGCCATGGATGTGGCTACTATCTTCCCCTTACTTTGAGAGTGAACCAAAAAGAAAATAAATTTCCTAGTCTGGGAGATGATCTTACTGCATTTCTTAGCAAAGATAAAAGAAGTAGCAGTAGGTGGGGGTACCTCCGGTATCTTGTATAATGTATTATGCAAATAAATAATAAAAGAGTGAGGCCTTAACTCATACACAACATGTCACTTCCAAAAGTATGGCTGGCCTAATAATACATGACAAACATCCAGAGGTGCAACATCACACAATACCTCATCTATGAAGGGCTTGATGATATAGGGAAGGCGGCACTGCTGGCAGACTTGGAGATCTTGTCCTTGGTGAAGCCACTCAATTTTGTACGGTTGTGGGTGTGGTATGGTTGGTAGTCCTAGAGGCTTCATGAACTTTGTTGAAATGAGGTTCTTTTGGCTCCCACTGTCAATAATGAATTGCAGTGGTGAACCCTTCACTCACATCTATGACTGGAAAACACGCTCGCCCTCCTCTAGATCTTCAGGCTCATTCTACTGGACCTTGGTGGTGGAAAAAGTTGCACTAGGCTCCACATCAATGATATACTTCCCTTTTTCATTCCTCTTTTAGAGTTCTGACTTAGGTTCGGAACATGCATCTGATTTTGAAGCCTTCAACTCGACCACCAAAGACTGCTTGGCTCGACACTCAATCGTGCTATGAGTGGGGCTCTTGTGGAACTCACACCACTTTCCTATGTCCTTCCTTGAATTCGTGATGTTTTTATTTTCTTGCAGATTTGATGGGCTATCTTGGGTCACCCCACCTTGGTTTGTCCTTTGTTCTTCAGATTCATAGATCCAAAGTCTCTCTTCTTTTGTTTAAACTTCTGCTCCATCTTGACGACGTATCGGTACACCGTGCCAAGCAAGCAGATGTTCAGGAATTCATCTCATCCTAGATGTACCTGTGTAAGCAACCACAGTATTTGAGTACCAAATTCCACTCAAAATCCTTAATAGCCAACTTTGTGCAAAGGGTATGAAAAATATTGGAAAACTCCGACACATTTTGGTCCCTTCTGTTACACTAAAATTTGTCACCATGACTATCTGCAGTTAATATGGCTCCATCAACAGTCATATTATCCTCCTTGTCAAGCCTGATACCTCTGCTCTCCATGTCAAACTTCAAGAAAGTGAGAAATTCATTTAAAATCATGTTTATCTCTGGGTACGCGGGTTCTCTCTACCTTGCCTGCGTGTACGCATCCCAAGCTCATTGTACTTGCGTACATGTACGCTCTGTAAGTCAAGGGATGGTGCGTACTCCTGTAAAGGTCAAAAGGCGCGAGTTTCATCTTAAAAAAGTTACTTGTGGTCATTTCTAGAGCATTCTAGAAGATTGTTTGACGTGTATTGAGCGCCTCCAGATGGTTCAAGCATCCCTATGATAGAGGAACTTATCCCATCAAGAGAGGAACTACCCCATCCAAAAGAGGGAGTATCCCATTGATGTTGGACCTGAATAACTTCCTCTAGAACACTATAAATACAGGCATTGGGCCAGAGGAGGGGAGGTTGAAAGCTGAACATTCCAAAGGGTAGATGCTGCTGGAATTAGGACTTCCTTGTAGAAGCTTGTGAGGAGAGATTCCCATCCTTTCTTGTTTCATTTGGAAGTGGGTGAGCTTATCAAAGTAAAGGAAAACTCTTGCTGGACCCTGGGAGGAACTTGCACAACACCAAGGCTCAGGTTGTAATGGTTTCTTTTATTTCCTATTAATACAAATAAGTCCATTCTTCTCAACAATTTGTTATTAATGAGTTGTTTCATATACTCCTTGGTCTATATGTTGAATATGTTTTATTTTATGAGATATTCAGGTGCTATGTAATCGTTTGATTGTTAGTGAATGCAGGTTTCAAAGTGAAGGAGGAGCTCATTCAGATCGATGAGGCTGGCTACTACAACAGTGTTGGACTACAGGTACGATCTAAAACACTTGATTTCTCGTGTGATAAATGCATGTTTAGAGAAGGATTGCTCTTAATTGTCTTGTTTGTCACTAGAAAATCTTAGGCTTCTAGGGAGGTTGGTTTTTTCTGCAAGATTAACTCTTTCCACATGACATTTACGTTTATAAATTTGACATTCATGGCACTTTTGTACTGCGAGAATAAAATCTTTGAAGATAGAAGGCCGTACATAACCAGCGCAAAGGATATTCTAAGCAATGGAATAGCCTGTCATGTGACCACCACATGCCCCAAAGTGGTAGTCATTCAAGACTCGTTCAACCTCTTCAAGTGTTAGACATATGTGAAGAACATAATCAACATAGACTCGGTACAACGTATCACTAATAATCTAATAAGTTTGAGACTGATGTTGGATGCAACGTTGGTCAGATCAAGACAACTTGGATTGGAAAGTTTGGGTCTGAAGATAAACAATAATACCTTCGTACCACGGGTTGAGAGAGCTGATGTGAAACAAAGTTTCATAAGGAATCTTCTAAGTAAAATCAATGGAAGTGTTTGCAGAAGGAAGGTTGCAGACCAATTCGGCAAAAATGAGTGACTTCTTTGATTTGGTAGCAATGAAATCCAAATCAAAATCTTGCAAGATAATGATCCATTTAGATTATTCCACCCCATGGAACTGATGATTTAGAATATAAGTCATGGGGTTACAGTCAGAAATCACCTTGGTCTTCCATAGAAGAATCTAACGGCAAAATCGTTGAACAACATGGAATGCTACTAAGGAAAGTTTCTTGGCATGAGCATATCGAGTTTATGTATCAATAAGATTTCGAATCAAATAATAAACCACATGTTCATTTCCATCCTCATCATCCTGGACCAACACCATTAAAATAGTATTGTTAGCCGCGGCCAAGTATAGGAAATAATTGCGGTGATAGTCAAGGGGATGCAATAAAGGAGCACTGATAAGTGTTTGTTTTAGATCAATGAAATAGTTCTGGGAAATTTCATCCCAAATGAATGGGATCCCCTTCTTAAGGAAGCGAATAAAACCCTTGGCAAGCTTAGCATAATTAGGGATAAAGTGACGAAGACAATTGACCTTCCCTTGCAAACTCTGCAATTAGTGCAGTGATGAAGGAGGGGTAAATTTACAATAGCCTCAAATTTCAGAGGATTAATTTGGGTGCCTTCTTGAGACACAACAAAACCCAAGATCTGATTATATTCTACACAAAAGACACATTTAGGTGGATTGAGATGGATATTATAGTGTCGACAATGTAGAAAAATTTCTCGAAGGTGGTCTGGATGGTTACGATCCTTAGCAAAATGAGTTGGTAAGTCATCTAGAAAAGGTTGAACAATGTGATTAATATCATGAAAGGCATATGAAATTGCTCTCTGGAAGGTAGCACCAAAGTTTTTGATACTGAAAAGGAGCTTCTTATAAGAAAAAGTTCCCCATGGATAGATGAAAGTAGTCTTGTGCTGATCAGTAGGTAATATGTTAATCTGGTTATAACCAGAAAAGCCATCCGTAAAAGAGAATATCTCACTCCCAGTGCATTCATCAATGATTTGATCAATAAAGGGAGCGGGATAGTTATTTTTAGGGCACACATGTTTGATGTCGCGGTAATCAACACAAACTTGGATTGTTCCTTGCTTTTTATAGTAACAGGTATGATATTAGAGACCCAATATATCAATGGGATAGGGTAGATAAAACCATATTTTAGAATTTTTTCAACTTCTCCCTTAATAGCAGCGGCCTTCCCAGGATGCATGGGATGGGCCATTGATGAACGAGCTTCACATCAGGATACATGGGTATTTTGTGCACCACAATACCTAGATCAATACTAGGCATTTCTTCATATGACCAAGTGAAGACATCATGAAATTCTTTAAAAAGGTTAGTGTAAACCTTGATCTCATCAAGAGAACAAGAAACCCCAATGTGAATGTTCTCGACAATTCCAGGTTTAATGTAAATGTTAATAGGTATGGTTGTAGTAGTATTTCCCATATTACCTTTACACAAAACTTCGTGCTCCAAAACATGTGTTTGAAGTGGATGCATTGGGTTATGAGAAAAAAAGATTCAAGACACGAAGGAATCTCACTTAGACTCAGAGGAAATGAGGAATGATCATGGGCATCATTCTAGGGGGTTTTGTCAAGAGATATAACCTCAAAAATACTCTCGTCAGTGGGGAATATCTTGTTCAAAGGATCCGAAGAACCCCAAGAAACAAGCCAAGGATATTGTGAATACATATCCAGGCACATACTGAGAATGGTATGAATTTATGAAGGATCTGCTGAAGCTAAGACAATTTCTTGATAATATTGTTCCAAAGGAATTAGTGGCATATAATCACCAAAATAATCAACCTGATCCAAAGTAGGGATAATCCATGCATCATTGGAGATAGAGCTCATGTTGATCAAGGCGACATGTGGAGGTGGGAGAGAGAAAGTTCCTATTAAAGTAGAATCTTTGAAAATACCTGCACTGACACTCTCATATGGAATATCGGTATTTCCCACATATGGGGCATTTCCATTTGAAGCACCAGAAGAGAAAAATGATAATTGATCGACAATGACAATTTTTTCTTCACAAGGCAATTAGAGCACCTGGAACAAAGAGGAAACCAAAAAAAACATGACATGGGTCAAACTTCGCCCAATTAGAATGTTGTAGTTCAGATTGACGTCTACAACTTCTACTTCTAAATCTACAGTCTTCCCTTCCAAGGTGATTGAAAAACTTGTGAGAATACCATAAGGATGGGAGCCTTTGCCATCAAAGGTCTCTAAGGTCTTTGGGGACTAGTTGAGAGGTGGAGAGCTAATGGCTTTCCAAAATGAAACTAAGACATGATACAAGTGGAATCACCTTCATCAATGACAGTCTGATGGATCGTCTTTCCTTTTATAATGACTTGAATAAAAAAATGAAATTTGATGAGGAAGACGAGGAAAACAGTTTTCTAGATAAAAAGTAATCAAGTTCGAATCAGCAGGATCAATGCTTCCTACAACAGACAATAATGATTTCCACGGTGTTGGACAAGTTTGGAGAACCTCCAAAGTAGACATCGTCGAAGGCGCTTGAGCTAAATCTTCCACAATATTGTAATGTTGAGCAAATCTAGCATTTAGATTATAGGATGACTTTTGAAGCACACCTTTAGGAGGCGATTGAGTGACAGATTCATTATTAGGTCTATCGATATGGAGACGACCAAAACTCTGTGGATTAGAAGTCGAAGGTGTATCAGTGGCTTCCTTTTCCACCGTTTTCCTTTGAGGTATTTGATAATCTTTCAATTGCGTGGCAATAGAGATAGGAAGTGAGCCCATCATCATGTAAACTTGAGAATTGGCTAAGGTAGAGGATTGTGGTTGGTTTACCAATTGAGTTTGCTGAGACAGAAATGGCTCTTTCAATATAGTCTAGGTCCATTTCAATAAATGACTAACTTCTGCACATTAGGGACAATCCTTGGCGTAACGATTTTCCTCACAAATGAGGCAAGGATATCTTGACTTTCATTTGGAGGCATCATCAATAGATAAATTAGGAGGATCCTATTTTTGGGTGTCAGATTTTGCTTTACCTTTACCCTTCTTACCTTTTGAGGCTTTGTTTGTTGCAGTAGAATGGATGACATTGACCTTGGAGGTTTTACCAGGATTCCATGAGTCTTTTGAAGGATGATTAGAACCAGTATTCTAAATAGATTTTTGCTTCGAAGAAGATTTAGTGGAAGCTTGGGATAATGATCCAATTATACCATCAATATGTGGTACATCTGAAGACTTCGAAGATGCTGAATCTGAAGATGGCCTTCGAGTACAAGGCAACCAACAATTCATACAATGTGCTAGATTGAGAATAAACAAAATCCAAATATTGGGCACGAGAAATAGATTGATCCTCGGTAACACAATCTCCCATTTCTATATCTGGAGCGATTTTGTTTACGAATGTCTTGGTGAATGATTCGGTCAACAACTCATCAGGGATTTCAAATTTGATGAAGCGACACCAATGTCTACATTCATGGATGTGACCTATTATTAGGAAATCTAGTGTCCATTCAAAGCTACTAGTCCCACTAAGACCGGTAGCTATCTTAGAAACAAACAAACTAAAGTTACTTTCGTTTTCCTTTATGAGAAGTAGATGAGAGAGAAGCGGAGAGAACCAACCTCAGTCTTTCGCTTGGCTCCTTGCTTGTTTCCTCTCCCCTCTGACAGATATTTTCCATTCCTTCCTTGCTTGCATCACTTCAAAGAGCACCTGTAAAGTCAAAGCAGGATAATACCATCAAAGCATAGAGATATACAATCATAAACAATATAGGAACAGATATATATTGACCACACAAATGCATATATCAACTCAAAAATAAAAGAATGTGGAGGAAAACTCAAATAGATTTATTGATAGAAAGAGTAGAAGAGAGGATTACAACACATTGATCTGACCCAGCGTCGTCCTCCCAACATGAAAGCCCTTCTTCACCTCATCAAAAGCTTAGATCACCCAACACTATGATATTCCACCAAGAAACCAACAACACTTCCTTACAAAATACAAGATTCCAGCCTTTGTATCTCTGGGATGAGGGATCCATATATAGATGTTTGCAGGGGGTGAGTCAGATTCTAGGATTTTGATTGGTGTCCTCTCTCTGATAGTTCTTAGTTCCACTTGGAGATTCATGATCTCTTACTCATCACTGGGCGAATTCAAAGAGGCAAGTGTCACAGGAGAAGTTTCTGGAAGATTCCATGATCATCCACCTTGCAAACTGTCTCTACCATTTGTGTACTCTCACCCATCGCACCCTACAAAAGGGCTTTTCAGTATGCATCGCACTTTTTGCATGTGGCAGGTGACATGCATTGCACCCTTAGCACTGAGTAGTCTATATGGTCTAGTTTTGACCGGTTCTGAGCAGTTTTCCATGGAGAAATTCTGGGAGATGATGTAATCAGCTGACCTTGTTCCTTTAGGGTGTGAAACAACACTTTTAGGGACTCAGAAGCCCTTGGTTTATGGACATTTATGATTGGGGTTGTCATGTGGAATGAGTTGATCTTGTGGACAAGATAGACCTTCCTAGAATTTAATGAATGCCTAATGACAAACAAACCAAGCAGACACTATCTTTCTCTAAATGCGCTTTATAAATAATGGCAAACAAATGTGTTTAAGGCCTGCCTCATGTCCAACATAATTTTGGAGATGCCTTCACTCCTTTGAGCCAAGTAAGTTCCTTTGTCACAAACCTGCAAGCACAAACAAGGCAAACAATTAAATAGCACCTGAATATCCAATATTATAAAACATATTTAACATGAAAGTCAAGGAGTCCATGAAAAAAATAACATGAAATACTTGTTGAGAAAAATGAGCTTGATTGTATTAATTCAAGAGAGAAGAGCCTTACAACCCTTGCCTTGACGCTGTACAAGCTCCTCCCAGGGTCCAGCAAGAAGTCTCCTCTACTTTGACAAGCTTCACTCACTCCCTAATGAAGCCAAAAAGGTATGTAATCTCTCCTCTTAAGCTCAAATAGGAAGTCTTGATTTCACTAGCATTTACCCTCAAAAGTTCACCTTCTAACCTCTCTGGCCACTAACCCAATGCCTCAATTTATAGTGCAATGGAGATCAGTTACCAGCTCCTCCTTCAAAGGGATAGAGTCCTCCTTCAAAGGGATAGCTCCTCTCAACAAGGGATTAGTTCCTCCTCTGCATGGGATGCATGAACCACTTGGAGCGAACAATCCACGTAACAAATGCCTTCTAGAAAACTCTAGAATCAACCCAAGATGAGTTTTTTAAGATAAAAATTGCGCCTTTTGACTTTTACAGGGGTACGCACCCTCCCGTTTACATACAGAGCGTATAAGTACGCAGATATCTTGAACAAAAGGTGTGGGCCTGCAGGCAAAGTGAGAGAAAGTGCAGACCAGATTACATGCTTTTTTGATGTCTTTCTTCATTTCTCAAGTTGTTTTGAAGAGCTGAGGTTTAAGACTTGCTTAGGAAGCTGGTATAGGTAATGATAGACCTACACTGACTGCAAATAATCAAGGTGACGATAATTTTGTGTAACAGGGGTCACAGTGCCCAAATATGTCTATAACAGTTGCCCCCTAAAGCATGAGGTCATAAATCTTTTGATGTCGGGTGAAATGCTTTATCATGAGGATCCAAGGTTTTTCGAACTGGAAGGCGACCTGTAATAAGATACAATACAATACATTATCTTCATAATATTTTCATGATCTGGCTCAAGCAGGCATTCCCATGCTCAGCTTTATAAATTCATTTTCATGTACATAGGATAGACAATCGTCTGTGTGGCAGATTGATGATTCTGATAGAGCCATCATCCTTTGATTTGGATGATCATCTGTGCAGCAATGATGTACATTTGATGTCTTTATTTTCCTAAATATATCACATCTCGGATGGATGAAACTAGATCTGGGGTCTTCAAACTCATTCAATCTTCACCTGAAGTACAAGTCGATCCATGTGAAAAGATGTTTTGGAGTCGAACATGGAAAGACATCGCCTGATTACCAGCTAATGATGGAAGTTGTTAACATGTGCGAGAGGAATCACTGATAATGATGATGAACCTCAAGGTACGATAGTACAATTCACGTGGTGTGAAAATGGGACTTGGTGTCAAACACCACGCAAAATCTTTCGGTCGAAGGCCATTGATGTAAACTTGTCGCCGGAGTGTGAGAAACTTTCCATTGAGGCATGCAAGCTTCAAAGTACTGAAAGGGTTGTTCCTAGATCGACTTCTTGGATAAAGAGTTGATGTCGAAAACAAGTGACCCGTCGTAGGAGGGCCTTAATGAATCCCACATCTACGACACGGAACAGAGCAAATGATATTGTGGAGGTGAAACCGATCTGATAATACAAGGTTCAGGGTGGCAGTCGTGAAGGAATGAAGCGTGAAGGTATTGCAGCGGATGAGACACAAGCTCGGTTGGTGAATTCTTTGAGTGACTTCTCTTGAACATATTGGCGACACTGAAGTTGATGGGTAGCGTTAACCCCAAGAATGGATGGTACACTAGACCAATGGTAATATGACCGGTGAATGGAATAACCCAACCCGACTCAATCATGGTGATGGAGTGAAAGTGTCATGTTCAAGAGCGACTTGCTACCAATAAAGTTTCTTCAAGTTTTCTTCCCAATTTTTCCCCAGTCATTGCTGACCAGTACCTCTTTATTTTTGTCAAGCTTGAGGAGGATAACATATGATTTTTCTATAATTTTCCCTTCGGGCAAACTCGCCGCTATGTTTTAACGAGCCTAGCGACAGTGAAACTCATTCTTGTCTGCATGGTCAAGTTTTTTGCTATTGGTTTTAACAAGTTTAATGACAAAGATAAATCGGTCCTTTTTCAATTTTAGAGAGTCTAAAAAGTGGCGAAAAGGAAACGCGAGTAATCCTTTTTCGTCATATAATCCCTTAAGTCTGAAAAAGTATAAAATAATACGAAAAGGGATGAATTTTCGATAGTTTTAATGAGCCAAATAAGACAAGCGCTTGATCTTTTTGTGTAATGATCCCTCTGGTTCAAAAAGACTAAAATCTAGAGGAGGGATAGCACTTCCGATCATTTTAACGAGCTAGAGAGGCCAATTTCTCGAAAATCGTTTCATATTTTACGAGTTAGATGAAAAGAGCTTAAAGGAGACTCGTTTTTTGAGGAACAAGTGATATCTTTAGGTAGCAGCTGGTTCTAGGTAAGGTTTGGAACTTTCCAATCATGGCAGTTTTAAGAGTATGGCTAATAGAATCACTCGTTGCAATTGTTCCTCAAAAGGGTAAACAATCAAATGGAGGCATATGATTGGCTAAAACAGAGTGGAGGTGATGGTAAGAACATGACCAAGGCTCAAAAGCTAATGATAATGCGTTCACAATGGTTATTTACCATAGTTGGTTCATTTTGTAATGAGCGTAAACTCTGGTGGAACATATGCTCATTTCTTAGGTTTAATTTTTAATGAGCTTGCACTTTGCGTAAAACTGCTCGTGATAATGGTCATTGATATTCGATTCACTGTTGACACTATGTTCTTTTGACGGTCATACTACCTATTCAATTGCTCCATCAAACTGATTAGAAATGAGAATACATGCTTGAACAATGAGTTAAAACACTAATACCCTACTCGAATTATGTGAAGAGTGATTTAAAAGTAGTTTTTACCCCTCATTTTACCATTTCATTTGAATTTGGGATTGTTGGAGCTTTGGAGGTGTTTTCCCCCTTGATTTTCACCAGCTGATTCTGGGAGATTCTGTGGATTATTTTCGGCATCGTTTGGACTAGGTAAGAGCTAAACCTGAGTTCTTCAGTTGCATTCTTTCCTTTTTGAATTCTGAGCATGTTTCCCTGCTTTTCTAAGCCTCTGGGGTTTGAAAAATTCGTTATGCCCCCATCGCACCTTGTGTATATCGAAAGGTGTGATGCATACTAGGCTGGCCATTGGCCAGTTAGTATGCATCTCACCAAGTACAGAGCTGGGGTGCGATGGGCGCAAGGAGGGAAACTTGTGCACTGTTTTTTCATGGGAATGTTGCTTTTTTTTTGCCAAATAAGGATCCTGACTCTTCTCTTGTTTGTTTTTCAGAGATTCATTGGAGCAAAATGGTTGTTACATGGTGAGAATGTGAGCATGAAGAAGAGGACATGGTTGCTTTACATGATTCGGGTACAGTAACTGCATTTCGGAACTATGGTTTGCTCAAGTTCTTCCGCGTATCTCGCATGATGCAACAAATCAACTTGTTGCAATATTTCCTCGATGCATGGGATCCTACCAACCAAGTGTTCTAGATCAGAGGCAAATCCATCCCCTTGACTATTGAGGACATCTACCTTTTGACTAGTTTATCGAGGCGTGGTGCCCCTCTCTCACTATAAAGTTCCGCCCATGGGGGCGAATCCATGAGGGATTATATTCGCCGATACTATAAAGAAGGATCTCAGCCGAGCAGGGATGGCAAGATCAATATTTGAGATGTCACTAATCGGTCCTTGAGGACTATTCTATTCACCTTTGCTAGATTAGCTGGTAGCGCGGCTCTTCACTTGGCTAACAGGTCTTATATGCAGTACGCCTTGGAATGCCTCGAACCAAAGGTGTTCAACTAGTGTGATGCAGTACTTCCAGTGATAAAAGAACATCTTACCAAGGTGAAAAATGGAAGATCTAGGAACATTGGCTATGGTTCTATTTTGACCGCTTTCGCCATGGAGAAGATCCCACTGATGCAGCCACAATACATTTCACTTGGTTTGCCACCACTGACTGAGCCACAGATGCAGAGATGGGTTGAACTTATGGCTCGACATGCTGGTCAGTTGCAGGTTTCTTTCTCTGATGCGTTCTTCGAGTGGTTCAACCGTCAGCAGATGGTTTATGCCGAGTGTCCATATACTGGTATGGATTTCTGGGGTGACCCAGATTTGGTGCTGCCGGCTGGCGAGCAGTGGGGTGTCATAGGTAAAAATATCTGACCATATCCATGTTTATTGCTTTTATAATGTTTTTCTGCTTTCTTTTATCAAGACTAATGAAAACTCATGTGCTCATGCAAATATCAGACCAGTGTGACCAGCAGTGTGCCTGAGAGCACCAGTTGCCTTTCTAGCAGGAGAGGCTATAGGGAGGGTTGTCCTTTGTGACCTAGATGTGGCCGAGACTCTTGCAATATTACAGGATCTGATCGAGGGTCTCACTCTTGGTATCCTGGATGTGAGGACCGACGAGCTGCCTCTGAGATTACAGCAACATACTACTGGCATGTTGAGTCGATGGACTAGGATTTTACGCATGATTGTACAGGCGGTGACTTGTTATCACCAGCACCATTAGACTAGGGTGCCCCCTATCATTTTGAGTTTTGGGTCATTTGACCGATTTTGTCTTGGACACATAACACTATGTATAAACCATAAACAGTTATATATATTTTTGATTTTTGGAGCTTTATTTTGGTTAAGTTATATGATCCTGATGCAAATATTGATGAAATGCTTTTCTTTTATGAATGTTGCAAATGTCTATCTAACACATAATTTGCTAATGAATTTGTTAATGTGTTTAAGTTTCTGGAAATATGTTGATATTGGATGGAATCGAACTGTCTTTCCAAAATCTTGACCCTTAGGAACATATGATAGATAGCTGGATTCCACACAGAATAAATGCCGGTGAGCTATAGAATGACGAGTTGTGATTCTAGCATGACCATAAGTCGGTGTATGCCATGCATGATGGCATCAGAGAGGAGCTCTATCAATGCATTGTATTCAGCGATGTTGTTCGTTGATCAACCAATACATACCCCTATGAAAACTCACTAACTCGCCGCTTGGATCAAAGATGGCTCAGGCTGCAAAAGATAGGTTCTGCGAACTACGACTCGCTTTGTCAACATATCCAACAAATGATTCCAATAGGTTCGACATCTGCAACAAATGCAAAAGTGGATTACCTAACCAAAATGATTACTCTTAGTGAAAAAGAAATGTAACAAAAGCACATGAAGAGGTTACTACACTGAGTCAAGCATAGTAACGCTTAAGGTACAACCTGTTTTAGGGTTGTGATAGTGGTTTCCCATCATAATCCACTAACTCGTAGGCTCCTTTTTCTAATACATGCTTAACAATATAGGGGCCCATCCATAAAGACTGGAACTTACTTGCTCCCAACTTATAAGACTCCTGGTCGTAAAGTAAGACCAGGTCACCTTCTGAGAAGACACGGTGTTTGACATTCTTGTCGAACTGCACCTTGACTCATTTCTTATGTGTTTCATTAGCCAAATTCAAAGAAATGAGCCTCCTCTTTTGAAGTTCCGGGGAGAAGGTCGACTGCGAGCTTGAGGGACGAGATTTCGCACTAAACTAGTAAGATTGCTTCCAGGCCATACACCAACTGAAAGGGCATAAACCTGGTCGCATTTCTCACCAATGTCTAGTATGCCCACAAGGCTGAGTACATGATTAGGTGCCAACTCTATTTATGGAATACAATCATCCTTTGCAGCATGCGCTTCAGGACTTTGTTGATCGCCTCAACTTGCCCGTTAGCTTGCGGATAATATGGAGTAGAGCTATCGTGGGACAGTCCTAATTTGGAAGCCACCTCAACCATCATGTGATTACGGAAATGCGATTCATGATCTATGACTATAGCTTGTGGAACACCGAATCTGGAGACAACATGATTGAAAAATAAAAGAGAAATCGTTTCGCCACTGTTGTTTAATGTAGGCACCGCCTCGACCCATTTCGTAAAATATTCAACTGTGATTACGATATACCCACGCCCCCTAGCTGAGATGGGGTTACATGTCATGAAATATATGCCCTATTTGGCGAATGGCCCAACAAAAACTACTGGTTGCAGAGGTGTGGGTGGTATTCTGGTTTTACGATAGAATATTTGACAAGCATGGCAACTTCTGACTGTGGTTATGCAATCTTGAACATTGTTGGTTAGAAGTATCTTGCTCGTAAAATATTTTGTGTCGTAGGTAACCAGATTGATGCCCCCCACATGCACCTGAATGACAATCACTTAGGACTTTTTCAGCCTCCTCATGGGTGAGGCACCTCCACAGAACTATATCGATACCACGATGGTAAAGCGTATCATCGATGATCATGTAGTCTTTTGCTTGGTATCGAGTACGTCGTTGCTCTGAATGGGAGGTATTAGACCTATATGTTTGGGTCTGGAGATACATGATTATATCTCCATACCACGGATTGCTGTAAGATATCAGAAACAAAGATTCATCGATGATTGTTGCTTTGGATGTTGAATCGTTGGACGAGGATGTGAAATCACATAGTAACTCCGCGAAAAATGGGGCTTTCATTGATTTGGATTTTACGAATTCCAGATCAAACCCTTGCAAAATTGCTATCCATTTCGAATATTTGCCCCCAAGCAACTGTCACGACAAGATATAAGTCATGGGGTTGCAATCTGACAAAATGGTAGTTTTTCGAAAGAGGACATAGTGTCGAAATCTCTGTACCGCTTGAACAGCTGCGAGAGCTAGCTTTTAAACATAGGAGTACTTGCTTTCTATATCATTTAAGTTTGACTTAAATAATAGACAGGATGTTTAGCTCCATTGCCTTCTTGAACTAAAACCATTGCGATGGTCGTATCTGCTACAACCAGATACAGGTTAAAGTATTTTTGATAATCAGGAGCATACATTAATGATGATTTTACTAGGGATTCCTTTAGAGCATCAAAGGAAGCTTGCACAACCTAATCCCAATTGAAGAGTACTTCTTTTTTCAACGTAATTTGGAATGAACTTCCTTAGAAAGTTTTCTTTCCTTTGGAGTTTTTGAATCTGAAGCAAATGTGAAGGTGGAGGCAGATTGATGATTTCCTGAACCTTACATGGTTCAAGGCGAATCCTGTCCTTTGAAACTACAAAGCTAAGTAAATGAACAGAACCGACACAAAACACACATTTGTGTGGATTGAGTCATATCTCGTAGTGTCAGCAATGTAGAAATATTTCTCTCAGATGTTGCAGATGATCGGTCCGCTTTCGCGAATGAGCTGGAAGATCGTTGAGATATGGTTGAACGATGTTTTTGATGTCATGGAAGGCATAACTCATTTCCCTCTGAAAGGTTTCCCCTGCATTCTTTAAACCAAAAGGTAGCTTGCGATAAGAGAATGTGCCCCACGGAAAAATAAATGCAGTCTTTGACTAGTCCTCTAGGTGGATATTTATTTGATTATACCCGGAAAATCCATCCATAAATGAAAAGATTTCACATTCAGTGCATTCATCAATTATCTGGTCGATGAAGGGTGTAGGGTAGTTGTCTTTTGGAAAAGCTTGATTTACATCCTTATAATCGATACACACTCTAATCGTTCCTTGATTTTTCATCACAGGAAGAATATTCGATACCCATTCGGTTAGAGGAATCAGGTAAATGAAACCAGCATGGAGAATTTTTTCAACTTCTGCCTTAATGGCTGCAGCTTTCTTTGGGTACACCTGCCGAAGCTGTTGTCGTACTGGTTTGACATCTGGATACATCTTAATTTCGTGTTCAACTATGATCGAGTCAATGCCTGACATTTATTTATATGAGCAAGCAAAGACATCTCTGAACTCGTGAAAGAGAGCGTAATATTCTTCCAGTTTTGAAGAAGAACAAGATTTGCCGACATGAATATTCTCTACAACATTTGGTTTAGTCAAGATATCTGTGGCGATAGTTTCTTCAATATTGGACAGGTTTCACTCAGAATCCACCATATTTACAGTATTTGATAGAAAATCAAAAACTGAAGGATGATTAAGGTCGCTGGAACAATCTTATAATCTGGAAGATGGGAATGATGGTGGTAATCTTTCCATGGTGCCCCGTCAATCATCATTGACTGAACAATTCCTTCGTCTATAGAATGTACATGCGACTAAGTATCTGAAGAGGTACCATATTCCTTAGACCTATCTATCCAAACGCTCGAAGAGTGTTGATTTGGGTTTGCCTCCCATGCCGAAAACATTGATTGCTACAATATTTCTATTGGGCTTGGAGGCAATACCTGTTGATGATCCATGTTAATATCGTGTTCGAACATCTTCTGAATAGAAGACACCATATTGCAGGTTCCCACCGTGGCCACTTCCGCCAGATTGTTTGGAGGCGGTAGGGAAAAAGTACCCATCAATGTAGGGTCTTTTAGTAGGCCTACTCCGATATTTTGAAGTGATTGAGAGCTTTCGTGGATCATCGGAATGCTTCCCGTAACTTGTGAACTGTTGGGGAGAAATGTTTGTTGGTCGACGATTGTAATTCCTCCTTGGAAGGGAAATGAAATCTTTCTGAAGTATGTCGACACAACGGCAGCCATAGCATAAATCCAGGGCCTTCCCAGTAGGATGTTTTAATCGAGGTTTCCATCGATAACTTCAACATCAATTTCTACTATTTTTCCCCCTAGTTCAACTTGCAAGTTACTTAAAATCCCATATGGAGTGTATGTTCGTCTATCAAATTCTTTTAAAAGCATTGACGATCATTAGAAGAGTGGTGAGACTAAATTTTTCTAGCAACTCATTGACATAATACATGTAGATGCCCCCTCATCAATAATTGTTCGATGAACAATTTTGTTGAGGGATTTCACTTGAACCAAGAAAGCGAGTTGAGCTGGTAACTAAGGATCATATCCTTTATGATTAAAGGCCACAAGATTGGAATCCGCTAGGTCAATCCCACCTATTGTTCATAATAGAGCCTCCTTGTGGGAGGGGCAATTTTGCAGTACCTCAAGTGTCGACATAGCAGATAACGATTGGGCCAGGTCCTCTACTATATTATAATTCTATGCTGCTCTGGCACGAGGATTAGATGTTGATTTGTGTACTACTCCCTTTGGTGGCTTTATCGTTAGCTTAGGAATGATGGGTGGTGTTATCACTTAAGAAATCTAATGCCAAAATTTCTCATACTAGCTTGATGATAAAGGTTAGTGTTAGTCTAAGTTAGATTTCATTTTTCCTTAGAGTCTGAGTCTTAAGAGGTTGTGAGTCAAGCATGCATTCTTATCTATCACTGGTCACCCTCATTTATCACCGATCTCATAGTCATGTGTCACTTTGTTTTAAAAAATAATTATATACCACAAAGCCTTTTAGGTGATTGCGTAGCGCATGTAACCTTTTTGAAGTGTTTTCGCAGTGCATTAACTCTGTTTAGCAGTTTCGCAGCGCAAAAGCCCATTAGGTGTTTTCGCATCACGATACTTTATTAGGTGATTTCGTAGTGCATCATTCAAAATTTATGTTGACCGCGCTGCAAAATTAGAGATTCGTGCATTCCATAGCAAATCTTTCCCAAATGTCAAATCCGTTAAGTTAATCTATGGTTGTGTCATTCTTTGTCAGTTCATGTACTCCACATATCATGTCCAACCACCTATCTCCATTATCACAACCATTTGGTACGTTGATACACACAGAATACAAGTTCCAAGGAAAGCCACCTATGCACAAGTTTTAATGATGATTATAAGCCTTGCATGGGTAACAAATTTGCAAGATTCCAATTTAAAAACATAATCTGCAAGATTTCAATTTGAAACATTGTCATCAAGCGAGGCAACAAAACAGGCGAGGCATAAATTCAAGAGAGGAAAAGTTTGCAGTTTGAACAATGCTAGCATTCCCTGCCTATAGGTCACTGAAACTTCATGGAGGGATCAGTAGAAAGGAAAGAACACAGATCAGGAAAATGTCTGAGAAACGAGCCTGAAGGTTTGGATATAACATTGAAGAACAGAGAGGTTGAGAAGGCATTTAAACAAGTTGGATGTTGGAACTTTTGTAAGAAGCTACAAGGAGGTCATGCACAAGTGCCTAAAGAATTTGCACTGAATTTTACATGATTAAACTCAAAGGTTGGTATGATGGAATTGCAGGTCTCACTAGACATGATATCCACAGTTACAGAGATTCCAAGAGGGAAAGAAAATTGGTTCAAGAATTTCAAATTTGACATGAACCCATGCAAAGAGTTTCTAAAGAAGGAATTCATTAACTCGGATTTGAGCAAGTCTGTTCCTAGGAGCTACGTCAAAGAGTCCTACGCACATTTTCTCACCTGTATACAGAAATAGCTGACCTGTGAAGGAAGATATAACAAGGTGTATTCGTACCATTTCAAACTTCTATTGCATTTTATAGGGAAGGCATCTATTGATCTACCTTTTTACTTATTCTACAGTTTGATTAAAATGTGTGACAAGGTGCAATTAAGAAAAGAGGATTGTGAGACTTCTTTGTTTCACCATGGCTTGATTAAGTTACTTGTTTTGCATGAACTTCAAAGGGTAGGCAGAGACTGGGAGACATTTATAGTCATGGCTGGTTTAAAGAGCAAGACTGGTCTCAGCCCTCTAGCTACAAAAGGTCTTTCAACAACAGGTCCTCAAGCAGAAACAAGAGCCAAGAGGTTTTCAAGGTTAAAGGCAAGAAAGCAAGTAAGGGAATCCACCAAGCCATTGATTATTCAGGATACACCCCAACAGTCCCTTAAAGAGAAAATTCAGGATAAGGAAATTGTACATGAATCAAGCACAGGTGAAGGAGTTCAAAGAAGAAAAACGAGGAGCCAGGTGGAAAAGGAAAAGGGTAAGTCAGTCGCTATTGAAGAAAGTCCTGTTTCGAAGGGAGATTTAAATGATTTATTGCAAGCAATTGACATTGAGGAATCCCCACTAGTTCAAGCTAATTTGATATAATCAGGAAAAGAGAAAGCTAAGAAGGTCAAAGCCTCAAAGAAACTTAATTTTGATGATCAAGCTGAACAATTTGTTTTCAAACCTAGGAGACCCATAACAAGGAAGTTCAAATAGGTATACGAGGTGTCACCAAGGGCAGATGAAACAGGGGAGGAGACACGGCCTCATGAAAGAAAGGATAAAGGCAAAACAGCTGCCACTCGAAAAGAAGGCGGTGTGGAAAACTTGAAAAGAAGATTGGAATCTGCCAACTTTGAGATTGCTAGATTAAAGAAAGCTGCTAGGAAATTTGCAGCTAAGGAGGCATATTTTGACCAAATGTAGGCTCGATGGGAAGATCAAACTTTTAAAATTCCTGAAGTGGTTGACTTTAATGTTCAATTCCGTAGTTGGACTACTCCTTCAATAAAAGAAGCTCAATTTATTAGAAAAGTCAATATAAACCTCAGGTCTGGGATCAAAGTACTGAAAAAACAAGTTGAAGACTTAAAGATTCAATTGGACCAACAAAAAGGGTCTCCATAAAGAGAACCCACTTCAAGTAAGGAGATATTTCAAAGTTTTGATAGTTTTGCTTGATATAATCTTTCCAAACATTCCCATTCAATTTTGGAAGGTCTTGAAACTGTTGCAAGAATGTTTTAACAGCAAAGTGCTCAAATAGCAAAGTTTTGGATTGAAACTTTGATTTTTGAAACAACTCAGCAGTTTCGTAGCGTGCTATGAAACTGCTGAAGATGATGACTAGAGCCCAGCAGTTTCATAGCGCGCTACGAAACTGCTAAAGCTAAATAATCCAATATCAATCAACCAATTTTGAAACATAAGCGGGAAATTTTGAAAGGTGAATATATACAAGGCATCATTTGAAGCTTCAACATTCAACCAGGTTAAGACAGGTGGAGAAAATATGGATTCGGGTCCAACTTTAAATTCTTGTCATAAAGTGAGCACATTTACCACAGTTCAAAATATGTCAAAACAGCTTGAAGGAATTTTTGCCTTTAAATAGAAAGGAGGTGGACAGCACATCAAGGACGTGGCCATCTGTCACATTTTGGATAATCAAAGATGAAGGACATGCTTCTGTGGATTCGAAAATTATAAGACAAACTAAAGACCGATGAGCAAGGGTAGTTTCCTATGTTTCAGGACAATCATAGAGATTTCCTTCATATACTCATAGGCTGTCCTGTTGTGTTTGATGTACTCTGTTTATATTGAACTCTGAATGCCTTGATTTCATTGCAAAGACAATTCTACTGTTAATGCTAAATGACATATGATCCCATAAGCCCAATGGATGCTTGTTAATTTTAATTTCACTAGCCTCATTCCTATTTGTTTCACAAAGTGTTAGCCATCTTAATCATAAGCATAAAACCTTTAATCCTTTGAGAGAGCCCTCTCAGGCTAAGGAGGCTAAGCCTTAGCTAAAAGATTGGTTTGAAACAGTTACTTGAAGTCTTCCTGGTCTGCAGCCTTCCAAAGTCTGATTTTGAGATAACATTTTGGTGTGTCTGTCGGGAGTCTAAAGATTATTCATTCCCAAAAACAAGAGACTGAACTTCTCATGGTAGCAGGAGCTCAGGAGATTTTTTCGAGGCTGCATTCTACCTTGGTGACTCCATACAATTTCAAAGTTAAAAAGGTGGCTTCGAAAGGGAGATATACACGGAGCAATCCTGACCCAGATCCACCTACTCCTGTGGACAATCCAAACACCGTTTCAAGGAGCAGACAAAGATTTCCTGAAACACCAGGTACTCCACCTTTTTCATAATCTTTGCTCCCTGAATTTCAAGAAGAACTGAAGATAAAATTGTAGATGATAAAATTCATGAGGTGTTGTTGAGGTCTGTGAAGAAGAACTTATTGGAATTATTTTAGATTTACAAAAAAGAGGTATTGATACTTCATCCTTAGTGTCACAAAACGATAAGGAGGAATTTTGGGAGGTTGTTACTTCAGAATTGTTGTTAGAAGAGGAAGATTTAAACCAACTCAAAGAGATTGATCCTTTTGAAGTCTTACTCAAGTCTAAAACTGGTCTACCCCTTCCAAATTGGAGTACCTTTGTCAGTGGTTTGCAAAGTCCAAATAGTCCTTTTCATACCAGCACTTTATCCTCTGCCTCTGCTAGTCATAGTAGTTATCAAACACTAGGAAATCTACCTCATATCAGTTCTGATTCCACTGTTCATACAATAACTATCATCACTGCTCCTCCATTCATTATGGCCGTACCTACTAGGTATGCTCCACTAGCCCTCCCTGCTGTTTTACATTACCTTCCTAGCAAATATGCTGCTAGAATTCCAACATGGGGTGGAGATGAAGACATTATAGCAGAAGAACATGTAGATAGATTCAATGATTTTGCTGACAGAGAGGAAGTTGATGATGAAGATGTAAAACTAAGATTGTTTGCTTAAACTTTCATTGGAGGGGTTAGAAAATGGTTCAAGGCTCTTAGAGATGGAAGTATTCACAGTTGGGCAGATTTCGAAGATAGTTTTATAAGGAAATGGGGAAACAGAACCAACCCTATCCAAGATCTTACTGAATACAACAATCTTAGAAGAGCTCCTGATGAAACTGTCCAAAACTTCTCCAAGAGGTTTAATAAAATATACAATTCTATTCCATCTCACTTGAAACCTCCTGGGGCCTTACAGCTGAGATATGCTGAAGCATTTGACTCTGACTTCTCCCTCTTACTCAGAGAAAGGGATTCTTCTACTCTTGCTGACATGCAAAACGATGAAATTAAAGTAGAGGTGAATAGGATTGCTGCTAAGAAATCAAAGATGGCAAAGGCTAAACTGAAAGAAGAAGAGAAACCTTCTACCTCTACTCCAGAAGATAAGTTTGAAACAATGATGAAGACCATGGAAAAACTGATGGATCGGTTGGCTCTTGGGAATACCTCTGCTCCCCCAGCACAGCAGGAACCTCAATTTAGAAATCCTCAGTTCAAAAGACCTCAAAATCAGCAAAGGCCAAGAGTGAACAGAAATCAACAGCCAGATCCTCCAGTAAGACCTCCTTTCCAACAAAATTTGGTGGATGAAGAAGATTAACCCGAAATTCCTGAGGAGCCAATCCATTGTCTTGATGAAGAAGTGTCAGGGATTTTCTTGACTAAGGAAGAACATGATGAGTCCATTATGACTAAAACTGGAGAAGAGCCTTCAGACTATTTAAAGGGCTATCAACATGCTATTTTTGAGATGCAAAAGCAATACAATCTCAGGAATAGAAACGTACCTATCATAGCAAGCAAAGCACAAACCAAGAAGGATTCTTCAAAGGCAGTTGAAGATAAGAAGGATAGCTCAAAGGTTGCTGAAGGTAAGAATGATTCTCCACCTGGAAAAAAGGATATTCAAGCTCCATCACCTACTAAAGAAATTGAAAAAATTATTTCTATTTTTAACCTTGAGAATGAGATTGCAAAAATCAAGATGTTAGTTCCATTTAGTGAAATCCTCAAGTAGACAAATACAGAAATAATATTTTTGAAATGCTTAATTCACAACCCGGAGTAGATGATATCTTAAATGTACAAGAAGATAATCCTATTATTTGCTTGGGTCCAAGACTTGAAGATGAACAAAATGAAGAGTTCCCTCCTTTCTACATAAGCATTAGTATTCACGACATGAGTTTACATAATGCTATGTTAGATTCAGAGGCATCTCATAATCTCATGCCCAAGGTGATCATGGAAAGACTAGGATTAGAGGTAACTAGACCATATAAGGATTTATTTTCCTTTGATTCAAAAAGAGTTCAATGCATTGGTTTGATTAAAGATGTTGTTGTGGGTCTCACACAAATTCCAACAAAAACAATTATCATGGACATTGTTGTGGCTGATATTCGACCCAAGTTTGGGATGCTTCTTTCAAGATCGTGGGCAGCAAAAATCAAGGGCACAATGCAGATGGACCTTACCTATGCTACTATCCCTGTTTTTGGTGAGCAAAGAAGATTGTATTGGGAGACCAGAATGGCTTATATGGTAAGCAGCAAGGATAAACCTCAAAACTTTCCCATTTATTCATGTGACACTGGTCTCGGATCGGCCATCCTTTTCAATGAGTCAGCTGAAGAGGATTCAGAAGATAAGATTTTAGAAAATTAGTGCCAAGGAGACCAACAAAAAGATGAAAATGACACAGCAGGATGGTGGTCATTATATTTTGATGGATCAGCATGAAGAGAGGGGGCAGGAGCTGGAATTTGGATCACACGTCCTGATAAAGAAAGTAAGTTTCTCTCCTACAAATTGAATTTTGATTGCACTAACAATATGGACGAGTATGAATCTCTGATTTTGGGATTAGAAGCTTTGTTAAAATTTAAAGCTAGAAATATTACTGTTTATGGAGATTCTGAATTAGTAATAAAACAAGTGGAAGGTGCTTACCAAACAAAGGATCTAAGGATGAGAGCATATAGAAATTTAGTGTTGGATATGTTGGAAAAGTTTCAGGCTCATACTTTCAGTATCAAAACGAGAGACCAAAACTCTATTGCAGACTCTCTTGCTGTTTCAGCCAGCCTTTTTATTATTCCTACACACTCTTCTGAAAAATATGAGGTGGAAGTTCGTCACAGGCAAGTTATACCAGATAACATCATTAATTGGCAGATCTTTGGGGATGATCAGCAAGTGAGAAATTTCATTGAGTTAAAGGAAGAATTTCAGAGCACTCAAATGGATCAACAAAATATGTTTGTGGAATCAAAAGAAAAGCATGAAGTCTTACAATCAAAAAACTACTTGATTCCAAAAGGTCTCATTCCCCTTGAGAAATTGTTTGATCAAAACGATGTATTCAAATCACCAAAATTACAAGCTGATGAAGAAGAAGTAGAAAGTTGCAATTTTGGAGATCCACTGGTGCCTAAGATGGTCAAGATTTCAAAATTCCTTTTAGCTGATATGAAGACTAAATATGTTGAGATGATGAAAAGTTTCATTGATGTCTTTGCATGGAGTTATGCTGACTTGAAATAGTATGATTCATCAATTATACAGCATACCATTCCTATTAAGGAGAATGAAAAGCCTTTAAAACAGAAGTTAAGAAGAATTAATCATCTTCTTATGCCATTAATTGAAAAGGAAGTGAAAAATCTCTTTGATGCTAAGATTATTGTTCCAATCAGATTCTCAAATTGGCTTGCTAATTTAGTCCCAGTCAGGAAAAAGAATAGAGAGATCAGGATTTGTATAGACTTCAGAAATATGAATAAAGCTTCATTGAAAGATAATTATCCTCTTCCCAAAATGGATTTGATTTTGCAAAATATTGTTGGTTCAAAAAGGATATCTATGCTTGATGGTTTCTCAGGGTACAATCAGATTCTTGTTCATCCAGATGATCAAGAGAAAACTGCCTTCACAACACCATGGGGAACATTCATGTACGCCAAGATGCCATTTGGTCTCATGAATGCAGGAGCCACTTTCCAGAGAGCAATGGATATTGATTTTGCTGAAGAAAAAGACAAATCGGTGGTGGTTTATCTTGATGACATCACAGTTTTTTCAAAGAGAGAAGAGGATCATTTGAAGCACCTTGAAAAAGTCCTGCTGAAGTGTAGAAGGTTTGGTATTTCTCTTAATCCAGCCAAAAGTATTTTTGCTTTAACCTCTGGCAAACTTCTTGGTCATATTATTTCTGAAGAAGGAATTAGGATTGATCCTAATAGAGTTAGTGCAATTAAAAAATTAGATCTACCAAGAAGTAGGAAAGAGATTCAATCCTTCCTTGGAAAAGTTAACTTTGTTAGAAGATTCATTCCTAACTTTGCTGAAGTTGTCAAGAGTATAAAAAAGATGTTAAAAAAGGGAGTGGATTTCAAGTGGATAGCTGAAGCAAAGAAATAATTTGAGGGGATAAAAAAGGCACTCACACAAGCAACAGTACTTATCAGCCCAGATTTTACCAAAGAATTCCTTATTTTTACATTTGCTTCTGAAGACACAATTGCTGGAGTTCTGCTGCAAAAGGGAAGTCAAGGTACTGAAAAACCTATTTCTTTCTTTAGCAAGACATTAGCAAATGCTGAACTGAAATATGACATCCTAGAGAAGCAAGCCTATGCCTTGGTAAAAGCAATAAAGGATTTCATAATTTATGTTTTGCATTCTCACATTGTTGCCTATGTTGCAAGCGTTGTTATAAAGGATATTATTACACAGGCTAATCCAGATGGAAAAAGGGGTAAGTGGATAGCAAAATCGTTAGAGTATGACATTGATATTAAGTCCACAAAGTTGGTAAAGGGTCAAGGCTTAGCCAAGCTACTGACACAATCAAATTTGAATTGTCTTGATATTAACTTGAGTACAGAGATCTCATAAATTTCTGAAAATGAAGAGGAATTGGTCCAAATAAATGAAAATTTCTTGTTGTCAGAATGGTACAAGGATGTAGCATTTGTTTTGCAAAATCCAAAGCTCGATTTGTCAAGCTAAAATATTTAAGATAATTTGTGTATGACCAAATTTGTTTTGGAAAGATGCAGGAGGGATATTATTGAATTGCCTCATTGAAGAAGAAGCTGATAAAGTAATTGATGAATTTCATAAGGGTGATTGTGGAGGACATCACTATTGGAAAGCCACTGCAAACAAGATCTTGAGGGTTGGCTACTTTTGGCCAACTATGTTCAAAGATATCTATAAAATGGTAGCCACATGTCATGAATGTCAAGTATTTGAAGGAAAGAGGAAGCTTATGCCACTGCCCTTGGTTCCTATATATGTTGAAACGCCTTTCCAGCAATGGGGATTAGATTTTATAGGGGAAATCCATCCTCCTTCATCAGGTCAGCACCGCTGGATTCTCACAGCCATTGATTACTTTACAAAATGGATAGAAGTGGTACCAACAAGGCAAGCAAATGATTCAGTGATTATCTCTTTCTTAGAAAATACTATATTATCAAGATTTGGTTGTCCAATGAAGATTATAACTGACAATGCTCAAGCTTTTAATTCCAAGAAAATAATTAATTTTTGCCATCAGTATCACATTTCTCTTGGACATTCCACTGCTTATTATTCGCAAGGAAATGGCCTTGCTGAATCATCAAACAAGAGCCTTGTAAGAATCATCAAGAAGTTGTTGCAAGAAAATAAGAAAGCTTGCCATTTGAAATTAAAGTATGCTTTGTGGGCTAACCGGATTTGTACAAAGAGATCCATTGGAATGTCACCATATGAGCTAGTATATGGTGTTGAAGCCATATTTCCAACATCCCTTGGAGTGCCTGTGGTGAAGATGATTCAAGGATTAGAGGAGGAACCAAATGCTATACAAAGAAGAATCAATCAGTTGATAGCCTTCTAGGAGAAAAAAAATGATGTGTTTGACATTCATCAACAAAATCAGAACAGAATCAAGAGAGCATTTGATAAAAAGATCAAAGAAGTTACGTTTCAGATCCATGATAAAGTATTGAAATGGGAAGCTAGAATTGAAGAGAAAGGTAAGCATGGTAAATTTGTGGAAAGGGCCATATCAAATTTCTACTTTTCATGGAAATAATACTTATATTCTGCAAGAAATTGATGGAAATCCATATGCAGGAGGACCTGTCAATGGCAGGTTCCTAAAGCATTATTATTGATCAAAATTCTGCCAGTTTCTCACAACATTGTATATACCCGTTTTATTAGTTTTTCTTTTGTTGCAAATAATGACAAGCTGAACAGAAAGCTCAAGCCCGAGGTGAAGGCCCAAGAAGCTGGAAAGGGATGCTTGTAAAGCAAATCTATGTTTTAATAAAATGGACAAAGCACTGGACCTGCGAGTTCTTATTGTACTACAGGAGCACACTATCCAAAGTGGAGCCACTATTATCACTTAAGAAATCTAATGCCAAAATTTCTCATACTAGCTTGATGATAAAGGTTAGTGTTAGTCTAAGATAGATTTCATTTTTCCTTAGAGTCTGAGTCTTAGGAGGTTGTGAGTCAAGCATGCATTCTTATCTATCACTGGTCACCCTCATTCATCACCGATCTCATAGTCATGTGTCACTTTGTTTTAAAAAATCGTTATCTACCACAAAGCCTTTTAGGTGATTGCGTAGCGCATGTAACCTTTCTGAAGTGTTTTCGAAGCGCATTAACTCTGTTTAGCAGTTTCGCAGTGCAAAAGCCCATTAGGTGTTTTCGCAGCGCGATATGTTATTAGGTGATTTCGCAGCGCATCATTCAAAATTTATGCTAACCACGTTGCGAAATCAGAGATTTGTGAATTCCGCAACGAATCTTTCCCAAATGTCAAATCCATTAAGTTAATCTATGGCTGCGTCATTCTTTGTTAGTTCATGTACCCCACATATCACGTCCAACCACCTATCTCCATTATGACAACCATTAGGTACGTTGATACACACAGAATACAAGTTCCAAGGAAAGCCACCTATGCAGAAGTTTTAATGATGATTGTAAGCCTTGCATGGGTAACAAATCTGCAAGATTTCAATTTAAAAACATAATATGCAAGATTTCAATTTGAAACATTGTCATCAAGCGAGGCAGCAAATCAGGCGAGGCAGAAATTCAAGAGAGGCAGAGTTTGTAGTTTGAACAACGCTAGCATTCCCTGCCTACAGGTCACTAAAACATCATGGAGGGATCAACAGAAAGGAAAGAACACAGATCAGGAAAATGTCTGAGAAACGAGCCTGAAGGTTTCGATATAACATTGAAGAACAGAGAGGTTGAGAAGGCATTTAAATAAGCTGGAGGTTGGAACTTTTGCAAGAAGCTACAAGGAGGTCATGCACAAGTGACTAAAGAATTTGCACTGAATTTTACAGGATTAAACTCAAAGGTTGGTATGATGGAATTGCAAGTCTCACCAGACATGATATCCACAGTTACAAAGATTCCAAGAGGGCAAGAAAACTGGTTAAAGAATTTCAAATTTGACATGAACCCATGCAAAGAGTTTCTAAAGAAGGAATTCGTTAACTCGGATTTGAGCAAGTTTGTTCCTAGGAGCTATGTCAAAGAGTCCTATGCACATTTTCTCACCTGTATACAGAAATACCTGACCTGTGAAGGAAGATATAACAAAGTGTATGCGTACCATTTCAAAATTCTATTGCATTTTACAGGGAAGGCATCTATTGATCTACCTTTTTACTTATTCCACAGTTTGAGTAAAATGTGTGACAAGGTGCAATTAAGAAAAGAGGATTGTGAGACTTCTTTGTTTCACCATGGCCTGATTAAGTTACTTGTTTTGCATGAACTTCAAAGGGTAGGCAGAGACTGGGACACATTTATATTCATGGCTGGTTTCAAGAGCAAGACCAGTCTCATCCCTCTAGCTGCAAAAGATCTTTCAGCAACAGGTCCTCAAGCAGAAACAAGAGCCAAGAGGTTTTCAATGTTAAAGGCAAGAAAGCAAGTAAGGGAATCAACCAAGCCACTAATTATTCAGGATACACCCCAGCAGTCCCTTAAAGAGAAAATTCAGGATAAGGAAACTGTACATGAATCAAGCACAGGTGAAGGAGTTCAAAGAAGAAGAACGAGGAGCCAGTGGCAAAAGAAAAGGGTAAGTTAGTGGCTATTGAAGAAAGTCCTGTTATGAAGGGAGATTTAAATGATTTATTGCAAGCAATTGACATTGAGGAGTCTCCACTAGTTCAAGCTAATTTGATACAATCAGGAAAAGAGAAGGCTAAGAAGGTCAAAACCTCAAAGAAACTTAAGTTTGATGATCAAGCTAAACAATTTGTTTTCAAACCCAGGAGACCCATAACAAGGAAGTTCAAATAGGTACAGGAGGTGTCGCCAAGGGCAGATGAAATAGGGGAGGAGACACGGCCTCTTGAAAGAAAGGATAAAGGCAAAACAGTTGCCACTCAAAAAGAAGGCAGTGTGGAAAACTTGAAAAGAAGATTGGAATTTGCCAACTTTGAGATTGCTAGATTAAATAAAGTTGCTAGGAAATTTGCAGCTAAGGAGGTTTATTTTAACCAAATGCAGGCTCGATGGGAAGATCAAACTTTTAAAATTCCTGTAGTGGTTGACTTTAATGTTCAATTTCGTAGCTGGACTACTCCTGCAATAAAAGAAGCTCAATTTATTAGAAAGTCAATATAAACTTCAGGGCTGGGATCAAAGTACTGAGAAAACAAGTTGAAGACTTAAAGATTCAATTGGACCAGCAAAAAGGATCTCCATAAAGAGAACCCACTTCAAGTAAGGAGATATTTCAAAGTTTTGATAGTTTTTCTTGATATAATCTTTCCAAACATTCCCATTCAATTTTGGAAGGTCTTGAAACCATTGCAAGAATGTTTTAATAGAAAAGTGCTCAAATAGAAAAGTTTTGGGTTGAAACTGTGATTTTTGAAACAACTCAGCAGTTTTCTAGTGCGCTACAAAACTGCTGAAGGTGATGACTAGAGCCCAGCAGTTTAGCAGCGAAACTGTTGAAGCTAAATAATCCAATATCAATCAACCAGTTTTGAAGCATAAGCAAGAAATTTTGAAAGGTGAATATATACAAGGAATCATTTGAAGCTTCAACATTCAACCAGGTTAAGATAGGTGGAGAAAATATGGATTCGGGTCCAACTTTAAATTCTTGTCATAAAGTGAGCACATTTACCATAGTTCAAAATATGTCAAAACAACTTGAAGGAATTTTTGCCTTTAAATATAAAGGAGGTGGAAAACACATCAAGGACGTGGCCATCTGTCACCTTTTGGATAATCAAAGATGAAGGACATGCTTCTGTGGATTCGAAAATTATAAGGCAAACTAAAGACCGATGAGCAAGGGTAGTTTCCTATGTTTCAGGACAATGGAGAAGATGTGGCATGGAAGACCAGCATGGGGCCTTGAACATCCATCACAGCCAAATTGAAAAGGGACCAGATGTCAAAGAACGAGAAGCATTGTAATCAAGGCTATTATTAGCATAACATGGTGTTAGAATCCTACTTGATTTAGATTTCTATAAAGTCTAGTTGAAGTTTGTTACATTTAATAGGCAGTTAAAAGTTGAATAGGTGTCATTAGAAGTAGATTTCGAGTTCCCCTCATGCTGGAGGAGGAATCTCAATCAGGAAGAAGAGCTCTATAAATAGGAGAAAGAGAAATGTAATAAGGGTTGGAAGTTTATGTAAAAAAGCTCTATTGTTAAGCTTATGTAAAGACTCTGTTTCTTTTGGTAATACAATATTGGCTTCTGCTGCGCAAGAATCATAGAGATTTCAATGTATGAATTCCTCTTGTTGTCTTATCATGTTGTCTACAATATTATTAGTATTTGATTACTTAGAAATCACTTGCAGTGTTCTAATTTCCTTCATATATTCATAGGTTGTCTTGTTGTGTTTGATGTACTCCGTTTATATTGAAATCGGAATGCCTTGATTTCATTGCAAAGCCAATTCTACTATTAATGCTAAATGACATATGACCCCATAAGCCCGATGGATGCTTGTTAATTTTGATTTCACCAACCTCATTCCTATTTGTTTCACAAAGAGTTAGCCATCTTAATCATAATCATAAAACCTTTAATCCTTTGAGAGAGCCCTCTCAGGCTAAGGAGGCTAAGCCTTAGATAAAAGATTGGTTTGAAATAGTTACTTGAAGTCTTCCTAGTCTGCAACCTTCTAGGGTCTGATTTTGAGATAATAGGTGGCACAACTTCGGTCGAAGTTGTTGTCAAACTACTAGGTTGATCATTAGCCTTGTTGTTCGACAGCTATGGATTCTCATAATCTTTATTCCTTGTTGATATCAAAGCATCATTTTGTTGTTTCGAAATGGAAAGTATAAGCACTTGGGATGGGGAAGCATTTTCACTAGCAACCAAATTGGTTCCTGGGTTTGGAAACGGATCAGTCAATACCACTGAGGTTTTTGAATTCTTAAATAATTTCCTAAGCTCAACTTTATGTGGACAGTCTTTCGTCCAATGATCCTCATCGCATATAAAGCATGGATGACTTGGTTTCCTTTCTCCAGAAGGGTTTACAGAATATTTTTCAGGAGATGACTCCTTGTGTTTCTTCTTTTTCCCTTTCTTTTTCTTCTTTCCTCCTGGTTGCTTCAGTTCTTTGCTTTTGTCAGTTGACATGGCATTTACCTCCGAGGCGAGAAGTTCTTCATTTGCATTTTGACTAGAAACTGTACGGGCTTTCTTTGATGTAGCCTTTACGGTTTTCGTGCTAGTTGTACCTATCACGCCATCGCTGGCATGAGATTCTTTGTTTGATTTAGGAGGAGGAGGAATGGAAAATGCCAGTCTAGGAGCATCAAGGATTTTGTCGTAGAGCGTGCCAGATTGAGTATAGATCAAGTCTAGATATTGCGCACAAGAAATGACTTGATCTTCAGTGACGACTCCTCCCTTTTCCACATCTTCCATAATAGAAGGTAACAATGACTTAATAAACCATTCAGCTAGCAAGTGACCAGGAACATATTTTTTTACCATTCTACGACGATGTCGCTACTCATGAATATGATCAGATATGTGAGTGGCTGTCATTTGTTTGAAATTGGTAAGGAGTTCTGTTCCTCTTTCATACATTATTGGTAACTGAAAATGGGTTAAAAAGGTTGTGGCAAGGGTACTGAAATTATCGAATGAAGCTCTAGGAAATTCGATGTACCATTTTTCTGCCGGACCAGTTAATGCTCGTTGAAAAAGGTGAAGCCTAATCGAATCATCATTGAGAGTGTTGGAAAAACACCACAGATGAAAGGTCATCACATGATTCGACAGATTTTCACCCGGATTTCCATTAAATTTAGTAATATCTAACAGTAGTTTATGAGGAATCGCTGGCCATCAAGGGGCATAAGCAATTGGATTGTTTGTTAGCCAGTTTAGATACGGTAACTCTAAAGTTGCTACGAAGTGTAACTATTGATTCAGGTTTGGCAAAGCATACCCAGGATAAGATGGGATCACCTGAGCAGTGGATCTTTTCATACCAGCATAATGTATTTGATGCTAATAAATTTGGTAAGGCTGATGGGCATAACCATTATGATATGATTAATGTTGACTATTTTGAATATATGGCTGCCCATTACCTGCAAAGCTTTGTTGCTCAGGTCCTCGGTAAGCTTGTTGGAATTGTCGTTATTGATATTGTGCCAGCCATTATTGTGAAGCCATTTGCTGTTGTCCAATACTGGTTGTTTGACCAAGATGAGGGGTAATAGTACCTATTTGAGCCTGGGTCACTCCAGTTAAGGAGCCACTAATCGGTGATTGTGGTTGCATCGTGGAGATAAGAGGCTATTGTATTATGACCTGAGAAACTTGAGGTTGGCATACAACAGGAAACGCTTGTACTTGCGACACCGTCACAATAGTCGGTGTAGTGGGGATACTTGACACAAGTAGACTTTGTTGCATTAAGTATACAACTCTTGGTTGTTGAGGCAGTATTGGCACCCAACCACTGGATGTAATTCCAACATGACCCGAATTCTGTTGTGAAATCTCATATGGTTGTTCTCCCAGAGGGAACAATGAAAGGGCATACTGCCCCCCATACGACAACAATCTAGTGCTCAAAGGAAAGATTTGCCTTTGGGGATTGGACTGCCGAAATTGATATTGTTGCGAAGGATCAATTTGCTGAGACTCAACATAAGAGATTCCAGATATTATTCTGAACGAACAAACAGGAACAGACCATACTGTCAAAACAGTCCCTGGATGGACTCCATCTAGCGGTTGAGAGCTAGTTGGGACAAATGGTACACCAACGAACATTATTGGAGTAGCAGTAGGAGGTTTTTCTACTACTGCATCAAATGACACAATCCTGGATGTTGACAGTTGTTCAGACATATCTAGTCTATCCAAAATATTTCCTAGAGATTCTATAGGAACTTGCAATGAAGGGAGACTAACTTCTGACGAAGAAGTATATAGGGTGATCCTAGCTCCAAAATATGTTGGAGTACTAGATGGAAGATCCTCCAAAATCTCTTCTATAGCAATCAATCTAGGTGGGAGAGGTAGACCGTTAGGTTCGTAAAATATTTCTGGTGCCGAATAAGGTATAGACTTTGTAGCGACAGATGTTGGAGGGATAACACCTTCTGAATCAGTTGTAGATGGAGTCGGTTCAGGAATAGAAGTGTTGATTGTTGCACTAGGATCAGTTCTAATGTCCTCTTATAGCTGTGGAACTTCTTTTGTAAAGGTAGGGATACCAGAAATGATTGGAGTAACTGGAGTCTCTGAGGATGTTGGAACACAAGATCCAATCAAACCAGGGGAATTTGATCGAGTTACATGAGTTTGCTTGGTCTGGAATAATTTCGTTTCCGGAGTCAAAGACGGTTGACTCGTTAGTCTCCGCGAATGACAGGGTTTCAATTGACTTTCTTCCACGATTGTGGATTACTTGATCAACTCAAAATAAAGGGTAAAATGTGATTCCAGATTAAATGAATTTTAGACGCTTTGACACAACTTTATTTTTCGGTTTTTAAGAGTCGAGAAAAAGCTAAAGATGACTCTAGTCGCCTTCAATTTTTAATGAGCCTGAAGTGACAAGTTCTCAGATGGACCTTTTCCTTTAAGGAGTCTGAAAAGGAATGAAAGATACTAATTTGGAAATCTAGACAGAGGGATTCTGAAACCAATCGCAAAACTGAAAAATAGTTTTTATGATACAGCAGTCAATCTTCCCAAATGTTGTGTTCAATGCATTGCGATCAATAGGGTGGTAGACACAGCCTCCTAAGGATAAAGGATATAGCCTATTGTGGTCTCCCAATATATACTCTATGGTACGTGGGAGAACAAGCCCATACTGGCACTTGTTGTCTCAAAGAGGAGGAATCACCCAACCAATAATGAAAGCGGTAGTTACCAGGCTTTACGACGCCAGAATACGTCTCTAGCCTAGACTTCTAAATGTTGTGTGTTATGTTCCAAAGCGTTTTTATGTTTATTGAATTTATTTTACAGTTGATCTTTCTTAAGAAGTTTTCCTTTAAGGTTCACTGCGTGATGTAGATATATAATTCCTAAAATGCAATCTAATATGATAAACAGTCATTTATTCTTCTTTTTGCGATGAAAATCCTAGCTACTAAGGAAAGAGAAGCAAGATTCTTTCAACATAGAGCAGAGAGCACACACTAGATGTGCTGTCCTAAATCAAAATCAACAAGCAGTCTACATGCAAATGCACATGCATGTATTTGTTTTCCCACTTTTTTAATGTGTGAATGACAAAAAGAATGCTAAGTATAGATCTGAATCATCTTTTCAAAGCGATAGTACTAACAATTTTCTCTTCAAAAGATGAAAGGAAGACAATGACGACACTTTGCGATTTTGAATTGAAAACTGCTTTTGACACTTGAAATACTATTAATTCAAATCAAATACAAGAGTAACAGTGTAATCAACCATCAAGAAGAGTAGGATTCTTTTATTTGACTGAAAATGACACTTGCGACACATCCAAATCAAAAGACGACAGTTCGATTAAGCTACTTCTTTGTAAAGGAGAATTGTAAATCGCGAACAATACATAAAAACATTCACAATTATTTGTACAATCGAGGATAAATAATGCAAAGGAATGGAGTTTCCACAGTGGTATACTGATCACAGACATCAAAACTCCTAAATAAAGCTGAAGAGAGTGAAGAAATAACCAAAATCTGGAGGCAAAAACAGTCTTATCTGATCATCGCACTTGTAACACAGGGAAATAGGGATGCATCTCACATACTACACACGGGAGGTGCGATGCATCCAGATTGCCTAGAGGAGAAGGTGCAATGGTCTAGGGACGAGACTTTAACTTGGTTTTTGGTCACAGTTTGCAGCTTATTTCAGGGATTTAGGCCGAGCTAATGATAGTCAGTAAATACAAATCATAGGAGCTGATCTAATGAGGTTACTTGAGCCACCACCAGGGAAATTAGGATGTTTGCAAATCAATTGTTTAGTTTATAAACAAAACCCAGAGATGGACTGAAGTAGCATTGATCTACTTTGCAGTTACATAGCAAATGTAGTTCGAAGGCTAGTTGGCTTGACTTCAGGCTCCGTCTATAGTTTATAAAGCAAACAAATATAAACAAGCAAACAAGATATTCACTCTCCAGTGGAGTCACCATTTTGTTATCAGGAAATCTAGTGTCCATTCAGAGCTGCTAGTCCCACTAAGATGGGTGGCTATCTTAGAAACAAACAAACTAAAGTTACTTTCAATTTCCTTTATGAGAAGTAGATGAGAGAGAAGAAAAGAGAACTAACCTTAGTCTTTCGCTTGGCTCCTTGCTTGTTTCCTCTCCCCTCTGACAGATATTTGCCACTCCTTCCTTGCTTGCCCTGCTTTAGAGAGCACCTGTAAAGTCAAAGCAGCATAATACCATCAAAGCACACAGATCTACAATCATAAACAATATAGGACTAAATATATATTGACCACACAAATGCATATATCAACTCAAACATACAAGAATGTGGATGAAAACTCAAATATCTTTATTGATAGAAAGAGTAGAAGAGAGGATTACAATCCATTGATTCGACCCAGCATCATCCTCCCATCATGAAAGCCCTTCTTCACCTAATGAAAATCTTAGATCACCCAACACTATGATATTCCACCAAGAAACCAACAACGCTTCCTTACAAAATACAAGATTCAGCCTTTGGATCTCTGGGATGACGGATCCACATATAGATGTTTACAGGGGGGTGAGTGAGCTTCTGGGATTTTGATTAGCATCCTCTCTCTGATAGTTCTTGGTTCCACTTAGATATTCATGATCTCTTACTCATCCCTAGGTGAATTCAGAGAGGCAAGTGTCACAGGAGAAGTATTGGAAGATTCCATGATCATCCACCTTGCAAACTATCTCTACCATTTGTCTACTCTCGCCCATCTCACCCTACAAAAGGGATTTTCAGTATGCATCGCACTTTTTGCATGTGGCAGGTGAGATGCATTGCACCCTTAGCACTGAGCAGTCTGTATGGTCTAGTTTTTATGAGTTCTGAGCAGGTTTCCATGGAGAACTTCTGGAAGATGATGTAATCAGTTGACCTTGTTTCTTTAGGGTGTGCAACAACACTTTTAGGGACTCAGAAGCCCTTGGTTTATGGACATATATGATTGGGGTTGCAGTGCCCAAATATGTCTATAACATGACTAGAGATATGGGTTGTGGTATCCTGTTTCAGAGATGTGAGCAAGTGGGTACTAATTTCATGACGAATCAGTAACTGGACGTGGGTGAGGAAGGCCATGGCCAAAGAGTTAAGTTTGCATAGTTACGTCGAGGCAACTCGATGTATTAATTTGCATCAACACCTATCAAGGTTCATTGAAAGAGGCAGAGAGAAACATAATCATCAATGTAGGAATTGAAAGAAAACCATAATTGGTATGTCATCACATGGGCCTGAGGTTGCTCTTTAGCTTTTCCTTCAAATTTACGGAAATAACTCGAAATTTAGTGGGAACTGGAAGCCATTAAGGAGAATGAAGAATTATATTATTAGTAATCCTCGAGACATTGGACAATTCCAACGTCGCTAAAAATGGTAATTATGGATTAAAAGGCATATAAGGCCTTTGATAAGGCCTAGTCTACGGGTTCTAACCTTGTTGGTAAGGATTTTCACCCAAAGTGGAGGATTTTGACCATAAGGGGTTTGATTTTGTACCCACTGAGGGATACCTTGACCATAAGGTGGATTTTTTCTGGGGAAGGGTTGTTATTGACATTCCATAGCTTGTTGATAACCATAAGGAGGATAAAAATTGTGCGTGACATATGGATTCTAAGGTTGCTCCAACTACTGTCCCTGATTATGAGGCTACTGGCCCTACTTCTGTAGGTGTTGGATTTGTGTCTATAAGGTTTGACCTTGTTGATATAAAGATTGAGCTTGCTGTTGAAAGGGTTGACCTTGCTGTTGCAATGGTTGAACTTGCAGGTACAAGGGTTGGTTTGGTTGTTGGACAAACTGCATTTGCTATTGCAAAATCTATTGAAACTGCTACAAAGGTTTTCCCTGCTGCTGCAAAGGTTGCTGTTGCAAAGGTTACCCTTGCTGCTATAAAGGTTGCCCTTGTTGCAGTAAAGGTTGTTGAATAGTTCCTTGAGGGATTCCTTATTGGTATTGATAAGTTCTAATTGGGATTTGACCATATGCATGGGGAATAGGATTTGGAGCAGGTTGCACATGAGGACCTGCTTGCAGAATATAAAGTGGATTTTTCAATACTTGTGAACCATATGGAACATAAAACTGTTGGAGAGGAATTTGGTTTGATACTAGATATTACCTTCCCTGGATGGATCAATGGGATTATTAATACCACTAGGATTAGGTTGACTCACTCCAACCATGTGAGGTTGTGATCCACTCACATGGGTTCCACCTGAAACAAGATGGCTATTTTGATTTCCCCCCCCAGGCTATGAATGAGGTGGTGGTACATTTTGTCCACTTGACGGGGGGAATGAGGAGCTTACAGATGTATAAATAAAAACTCTTGGTCATACTAGAATGGAAGGTTTAAATGTCAGTACCAATTGTGACAAAATCATTGGTTGAATCAGAACTGAAGTAATGACAATTTTCACGGGATCTGAGAGGTCACATTAGGAATAAACGGACCCAAGGTAGGCATAGAATTAGATGAATATATACGATTTTGGTATAATGAAGAAGCATTGGTAGTTTCCAAAATTAGTTGAGCCAAGGTTGTATAACCATGTGGAGGCATAGGCCCACTATTTTTAGGAGGCGTTTGAGAGAGAAATCTTCCTACATAAGGAAATCCTTTTGGAGGAAAGTCATATTAGGATTCATTATCAACATTAGGAGTGTTAGCAGAGACTCCGGGGGACCTCGAGGACAGGTTGGAATCTCACCTTTTGAAGCCATAGGTGGAAACAAATGGTGAGGAGGAATCCGAGATGACGAGGAGATAACTCCAAAGGAAAACCAGGTCGATCATATAGATTATAGGGGTGTTGAGGAGAGATCACAAATGGATCAAATAATGAATTCGAAGGATATAAAACAAACCTCTGTGGAATCTCAAAGGTTTCTAGATTAGACTCCTAAGATGATGATGAGTCTCAAGGTGGAGGATGAGAAGAAAGGGTTTAGATACTTGGGAAAATTCCAACTTCAAAGCCTTGAGCTTTAAGTGATTGTGAAAGTTCAGGGTGAACTCCTTGTGAAGACCCTTCAATATCAGATGACAAAGGGGAACTGTGAGGTGAACGCAATGTTTCAACCACGATGAATTTCTCTCAAGAGAAGAAGGAGAAGAGATGATTCACTAAGGGTTGATTAAAATTAAAATTTACAAGGATTTACTCAATGTGAGGGCAAGAAGAAACTGCATGGGTTTGACATAACATCGTTGGCAGTTAGTTTTATGACACAAAACAACAAATAAATAAAAAAAGGGTAATTCTAGGCAAGAGGGTTTACCAAGTAACCATGAACTGTTATATACACCTTAGATGAAACCAAGGACTTGATGTACAATGATCGATCTCCCCGAATGTTGTGTTCAGTGTATCATGTTTACAAGGCGGATGACTCAGTTACTTGTGGCTAAATGATAGAAACCTAGTGGAGTATCCCAATATATACTCGATGGTACGGGGAACACAAATCTTTGTTAGCGCTATCTAATTCATAATAGTTCCATGAGAGCATCCCTATATTCTTGCCATACTAAAGTGCCTCCTATATACTTGAAAGTACTAGAGAACCTTTGATATACTTTCGTACTTGGATGAGATTGCACCCCTGGAATACAATGCAGGTAGTTAACGATAGATTCTATGTTTAAAGATGTTGAAACACGTCTCTAGCCTAGACCTCTAGATATTTGCATTAGGTTACAAATTATCCTTAGGTTAATTGAGGTAAATTTTAAGTTAACCTTGAATTAAGTTTCAATTTTATGGCTCATCGATGTCACATGAATTCGTATGATGCAACTAAATGAGAAAAATGAAATATTTTCATTCAAGGAAGGCTAAGCTAATGAAGGATAAGAGACAACCAAGCAAATGCATCAATCAAGAAAAATGCATCAATAAAGAAAAATGCTTCAAAATGTAACTCTTTATCTTTCCAATGCAAAATGTAAAAATGAAATCTGCTCTTTCAATTTCACTAGCAAATGCAATGCCAAAATGCAATCTTATGAGAAACAATCAATCAATCATGAAAATTCAATGCCAAAATGCATCAAAATATAACTCTTTATCTTTCCAATGCAAAATATAAAAATTAAATATACTCTTTCACTTTCACTAGCAAATGCAATGCCAAAATGTAATCTTATGAGAAACGAAAAACACTTTTCTTTCACTAAGATGCACTAATATTTTTGTTGTTTTCCTTTCACTTTGATTCAACAATGTAAACTAATGCAATTATCAAAGGGAAAAATGCAATCTAAAACAACTAAAATGAAAATTTCATTCACTTTTGGTTTCGAATGAAAACCATTTCAGAAAAACTTAAATGAAGAAGATGCTTCACTTTTCTTTTCAAAACAATGAAATCAAAACAAGTGTTCACTTTGAGTTATACCAAAGTAAACAATTGTAATCTAAGTTTTACAATGGAAAATAAGCTCACAAACATGAACTGAAAGCAACTTGAAAATGATGTCCTGACTGCAGGAAGACTCCTAAACAGAAGCAATCAATATGACAGAGATTAGCCAATCAATGAGTGAAGGGTGACCTAGAAACCCTAGAAGGAAATCAAGCTTCAAACACACATTAATCAAGCTAATAGAAAATTGCAATCACACAAGGATAACAACCAAGACAAACACACTGTAGTTACACTGGAAAATCACTCATAGAGGTTGAAAACCACTGAAAACCGCTGAATACAAGAAGAAACCATAATTTTTGTTCTATCCTCTGGGATCATCACGTCTGTTAAAGGAAAAAAGGTGATGAAAGGCAGATCAACGATACTGTAAATTAAAAATCATCATAGAAACAATTCTGTCAGAGCATAAAACTTAAATAAAAAATCTTCAAAATCAGAGCAGGTTCAACACTCTAAAAAAAAGCTAGTGACTGCAAATAGTTATAGTAATTCACACAAGAAAATAAATCGATGGTTGGTCAAACTCATCAGAGAATCTGATCAAAGGGATGGGTGGAAAGGTTATAACTTCCCCTTGAGTTTCCATTTGGTTTTCTAGGTAAATCTTCTATGTGGACATAGAAGATCCCTCTAGCCCAACAGCTGGGACTTGTTATCACTCAGGTTGTCCCTAGGCTCCTTATAGGGATACGGCCAAGGTAACCACAAACCAATCTTTGGATTGCAGGTTCTAGCCCACCTACAATCAGAGAGGGCTCTCTCTTTAATGATTCAACTTTGTTGATGATTTTAGGCTAGCTTTTGGCTCAGGGGTTTTTGTTTGTGTTTGGATGGAAGGTAGGAATCTCAAGTAAAGAGGCAAGGTAAGGTGTGATAAGTTTCAAACCATTGGGCATGGAGTCGTGGCTTAAGGCTTGTTATAGCGTCTTCTTGATCACAAGAGGATTAAGGAGCGAGATAGCCACATGTGATACAATTAACAAGCTACCAAAGGGATGGAATGATGGAAATCAGGGATGAAAGGCAAAGGAGAATCATTTCATCATGCTGAAAAAGAGGAGAAATGGATGAATGGTGATCTAGGAGTAGTTAATAATTCCTAAATTCTCATTCATATGTGAAAGAAACAGCGTAAACAAGATCATTTAAGTATACATGCTCATAGCTATTTCTGACGAAAACATAGAAAAATGCAGAAATTGAATTTAAGGTGTAGTGAAACAAATCTTAAGCTATTCTTTTTTCCTGCAATTTAGAAGGCGGAACGGTGGTAAAAACATGAAAATTAACAGTGGAGAGAAACACTTATTGAATCATGTAGGAGCACAGGAATTCCGTAATCACTCCTTGGCAAATTGAACACATCAAGCAGTTTCGAAATTCACGCTTTCAACAATGTTTAATTATAGAAAGTATGACAGTTACAGTGCGGGTCTCCGCTTGGAGAAAATGCTGGGAAGAAAATTAAGCAATGCCTTCAACTCACTAACTAACCAACCTACCAACCAACCAACCCCTCACTACTTTGTTCAGGGTGGTATATATAAGCAAAATATCAGAAAGACATTCATTACAATTGACCTGAACAGGTCTGCTAGAAAAGCTCTTCAAAAATCTAAGTGTTGCTGGAATTAAATGCAAGTAAGTCCTTTTGGCTACGCTAGAGGCAGCTGAATTAGAAAAGACTACAATGTGGCCCTTGGAGGCTTGATGCAGTGCTGCTGGGATGATTGTGCTTCGGGATTTGTAGTTCTGCTCTGCTGCGAGTTAAATGTGCAATGATTATGATTTGAGGGCTTTGAGTGGCTTCGCCCTCTTTCTTTGACTCTGATGGAAGGTATTAAATGTTCTCCTGCTTCGGGCTGCTGCTTAAGATTTTCACTGATACTCTTTGCCGCTACATTGATGGCTTCTGCCGCCTACTGATACTCTTTGACACGCTTGCTACTTGATGATTTGATCTGATACACTTTAAACCCTGTCATTGGTCCTCTGCTATCTTTAAACTGGATCAATTTGGCACGATCTGGCGATTTTCGGGCTTTTTCGGTGCACAACGGGCCAAAGAATCAAAAGATTCCCCGAAACAACCTATTTCTCATAGCGATGCTTCGTGCTAATCGCGCATCGAAAACTGCCTCTGTTTCTTGTTCTGGAGCTCCAAAGTGCGATTTCTCTTCCTGCGTGAATTTTCGGCTTTCTGGCTACTGACGTCAGCATGATGTCAGCAGTATGGCGGATGACGTCAGCCTGCGGTGGGCCCCTGGTACAGAAGTGACATGGCAAGGTGCTGATACTGAAGGTGATGCGATGAACTTCTCCGCTGCGATCGCAATACCGCATCGACGGGGAACGGGAAGGTGTTTCAGTTGGACATTTGGCGCTTGCGACCGCTGATCATCGATATCACGATATCGCGTCAGGTGGCGATGGATGGGTCATAACTTGCATGGAGAGGGTACTGCGATCTGGCGATGCGATCTGGCTTTCTATGGTCTACGGAGTGTTAAGGAAGTCGACAAGGGGTTTGTTGCGGTCGGAAGGAGTAAGTAAGTGGGTCTGAAAAGCATTTGAGGATTCGAAAGTAGTCCGATAACCTGAAAAGGGATTTTATACTCTGGAAGGAGTCCATTGTATTTGGAAGATGGTTTGAAGGGGCAGCATGAGGGTTCTTGCTAAGTTTCAGGTAAACTGAGCAATCCCCGGGGATACTTATGGCTATTTTTCAACCAGGGGGAGGGATATTTACATAGGGGATGATTTACATAATTTTAGTAGGGGGATGGGAAAATATAGGGAGCTAAATAATAATGTCAGTGGTTAATATGGAGATGGTGAGGAAGTGCTAAGTTCAGGAGACCTTAGGCTGTTTACAAGGGGATAGAACCTTTTTCAGAGAGAGTATGGAACAACTTTGAGTAAAGCAGATCTTCACCCAAGCTAGTGCTATGAAAATGATGGAACTTAAGAGGTCTCAAGCAGACCTTGACCTCTTTTAGGGAAGTTAGTTAATGATTGGGGGGAAATGGAGAAAGGGAGTTAGTTATACCTATTTTTGAGCTTCTCGCATAGAACTGCCTGTTGATTGTGTCCTGAGTAAAGATGACGCCTGGAAATCTGGAACTGATCAGCAATTAAGATTCAGCAACCTCAAAACTACCTACCCAGCCTACTTACCTAAAAAAATTTCTTCTTTTTATTTGGGTGCACTTAGACTTGCAAACCCATCATTCCATTTTTTCTTTTCATGCTTTCATATCTACCTACTACCCTTATTTCATCTGAGGGCCCAGATTAAGCTGTTGGGCTCCTTTGATTCTCTACCTATCTAAGAATATGCCAAGATTAAGTTGTTTGGACATATTTACATTCTCTTTATT
Source organism: Pinus taeda (assembly GCA_000404065.3). NCBI lineage: Eukaryota > Viridiplantae > Streptophyta > Pinopsida > Pinales > Pinaceae > Pinus > Pinus taeda. Next base: position 260,251 of record APFE030494649.1, on the reverse strand, counting down.
CTAAAACATGAAATTTAAACCTAGGGAGACCAAGATTAAGCTGTTTGGACCTCCCTTTAACTGAAAATTGGCAATACCGGAATAACTTCTCAAAAATTTGGAAGGAAATTAAATGAACTCTGAGTAGCCTTCTTCGCTTGGAGACTGTTAAACAAATATGGAGCATTGCAGCATGCAAAGTATGACATATTTGGCCTGTAAAAATGTCAATCATGAAATATGAGTAACCTGCTGCAGCATGAGGCTAACGGTGGCTCCACTTAGGGATGGTTTCTCCTTGTGAGAAGCCAAGAACAGCAGGACATAATGCCTTAGTCTTTAGTTGTTGCTGTTTTGAACGTCTTCTTCCTGACTGTTGGATTAATTTGAACTTTTAGACTTGGTAACAGCTCTTTCCTTTCACTTGTGCTGTTGTTAAACTGTAAAGCACTGCCTGCTTTCTTCTACGTGCTCCATCATTATGGATTCTTACAAAAATCAAAATACTGATATATACAATTATTTACAAAATAAACCACCATCTGCTCTTTTCAAGCAAGAGGATCATTGTAGTGCTTCAGCATCCGGCCATTGACCGGGCCTTCTTCAGCTGTGCTGCCATCTGGAGATTTGAGAAAATAGGTGTTATTGCCTTGCACAACACTGATAATGTATGGACCTTTCCACAGAAAATCGAATTTTGCGTGTTTGCCCTTGTCTTCTCTTCGTGAATCCCATCTTAGAACTTTGCTGCCTACCTGGAAATCCTCCGCTTTGGTCTTCTTATCAAACATTTTCTTGAGTTTTTCCTACAGTACCTAAGCTCTGTTGAAGACTTGTCCTCTGGTTTGCTGAAGGTGAATGGTTTGATTAACTCTTCTCTTCATATCATTCGGTTCAGCCTGAATTTCTTGCAACAATTTGATAGTAGGTATGCCGAGAGATGAAGGAAACCTAGCTTCCATGCCATATACAAGTTCATAAGGGCTCATCTCGATGGATTTTTTGGTGGAAAGTTTGTCTACCCACAGAGCATTTGTGAGCTTTTTGTGCCATTTCTTTTTGTTTTCTTCCAGCAGCTTCTTTATGATATTGATGAGGCTTTTGTTGGAAGACTCGGCCAAGCCATTACCTTGAGGGTAATAAGCTGTGGAGTGACCTAAGGTAATGTGGTATTTATGGCAAAAGTTGATGATTTTTTTTGGATTTGAAAGCCGCGGCGTTGTCAGTGATAATTTTCTCAGGGCAGACGAATCTGGAAAGGATGTTGCTATCAAGGAATTGGATAACGGTGGAGTCATTGGCTTGCCTACACGGGATGGCTTCAATCCACTTGGTGAAATAATCGGTGGCCGTTAAAATCCACTTGTGTTGGCCTAAGGAAGAGGGATGGATTTATCCAATGAAGTCAAGACCCCATTGTTGAAAAGGTTTCTCGGTTGAAATGGGCTTAAGGGACAAGGGCAGTAATTTTCTTTTCCCTTCAAAGATTTGGCATTTGTGGCATGAGACAGCAAACTTCTTTACATCTGCAAATAAAGAGGGCCAGTAATAACCAACCCGTAGGATCTTGTCAGCCATGGATTTCCAATATAAGTGTCCTCCACAGTCCCCTGCATGAAATTATTTCATGATGCTGTTAGTTTCATCTATAGTTAAACATTTAAGCAAAATACCTTCATGATTATTCCAAAATAAAGTACCATCTATGATACAAAAGTTTGATGATTTCATCCTTAAAAATATTTTCTTGGTTCTGGACAATCCTGGGGGAGCACACAGGTTTAATAATACAAAGCAAATATCAGCGTACCAAGGGGATTGCATGAAGGTTTCACTGATCTGTGGAGTCGCCAGCTCTAGTTCATCGTCCAGTTGATTAATGTCTAATGCTTGGAAGTTTGTTTCGGACATTAGCTTGGCTAACCCTTGTCCTTTTATGAGCTTGGTGGGCTTTATCACAATGTCGTATTCAAGGATGCTGGCAATCCACTTGCCTCTTTTGCCTTCCAGTTCCTCTTGAGTTAGTATATTCTTTACAACAGCATTAGGGACATAGGCAATCACATGGGAGTATAGGATGTAAATTCTGAAATCTTTGATGGCTTTGACCAGGGCGTAGGCTTGCTTCTCCATAATCTTAAATTTCAAGGGTGCGTCTCTCAAAGCTCGGCTGAAGAAAGCAATTGGCTTCTTGTTGCCCTGATCATCTTTCTGCAGAAGGACAGCAGCTATAGTGTGTTCAGATGCGAAGGAAAAAATGATGAAATCTCTGTCGAATTGAGGACTGGTAAGGACAGGTGTTTGAGTTAGGGCAGTTTTTATACTCTCGAAAGCCTGCTTGGCTTCAAGAGACCATCTTACCTTGGCATCCTTTTTTAGCATGTTACTCAATATCCTTACTAGCTCGGCTAGATTTGGGATAAATCTCCTCAGGAAGTTGATCTTTCCGAGGAATTCTTGCAATTCTTTTATGTTTCTTGGGTAAGGGATTTGGAGGATAGCTTGAATTCTTTCCGGGTCAATTCTGATCCCATCTTTTGATATTATATGCCCTAAAAGCTTGCCTTCCTCCAGGGCAAACAGGGATTTCTTAGGGTTCAGGGAAATGTCGTATTTCCTACATGCCATGAAAATTTGCCTTAAGTGCTTAAGGTGCTCTTGGTCAGATTTGGAAAATGGGGACAGGTCATCAAGATAAACTATGAGGAAATCATGTATCTCCTTAGCAAACGCAATATCCATTGCCCTCTGAAAGGTAGCACCGGCGTTTTTTAGCCCAAAAGGCATTTTAACATACTTGAATGTTCCCCAGGGTGTGGTAAAAGTTGTTTTGTCCTGGTCATCTGGGTGAACAAGGATTTGGTTAAATCCTGAAAATCCATCTAGTAAAGAAATTCTAGAGGAACCCACTACTCTTTGCAAGATATGATCCATTTTGGGCAACGGGTAGTGGTCTTTTATAGAGACCTGGTTTAAATTTCTCAAGTCTACACACAGTCTTATCTCTCTTGTTTTCTTTCTGGTGGGAACTAAGTTAGACACCCATTCAGAGAATCTAATGGGCACAATGATGCCTGCTTCAAACATTCTCTTTATTTCTTTTTCAATCAAAGGAAGAAGCATGGGGTTGATTCTTCTGAGTTTTTGTTTGAACGGTTTTTGATTTGGTTTTAGGGGAATGGTATGTTGGATTACTGAAGTGTCATAGGTTTTTAAGTCCTCATAACTCCAGGAAAATACGTCTTGGAATTCTTTGAACAAATCCACATATTTCGGTTTTTGGTCAAGAGGAAGATTTTTGGATAATTTAATCATTCTGGGGTGTTCTGTTGTTCCTATGTTGTGTTCTTCTATGGCAGCATTCAAGGGTTCCATCTTTGGTTTTTTGGCCACATCGTTGTCATCAAACATTTCTTCCAATGGAGTAAGGCCGGCAGGCAGAACATTACCCTTCAGATCAATAAACTCATCTTTTATCTTGGCTGTTTTCTGTGAACAAATTTGTTTCAGCTGCCCTATGTTTGTACTGTCGAAAACAGTTGGGCTTCGAATTTGTTTAGCTATTGCAGCGGTTAGAGTCAGGTGCTTTTCCTCTGCTAACTGTTGTGATTCGGCCATCGCATCCATGTCAATGTTTGTGTTGGATAATTCGTCCTCCAGAGTCAAAAAATTGTTAATCTGGGCATCATCTTGGAATACCTGCCAATCCTTGACATTGTTAGGGACCGAAGGTCTGTGTTTCATTTTAGCAGTGAAATGGTGATTTGGTTCTGTTAACACCCAAGTTGTTCTCTTTGACTCCTAAGAGAATACGGCCGGGGTAACCACTAACCAATATTTGGACTGCCGGTCCTAGCCTACTAGCAGTCAGAGAGGGCTCTCTCTTCGGGATTTAGCTTTGTTTTAGGGAATGATTTTAGGCTAGCTATTGAGTACAAGGTTTTTTGTTTAAGTTTGGCGGGATGAATGATCAATTCAGGCAGTATTTGGCATGCAAAGCGCAAGAGGTTTAGAACATTGGGCATGGAGTCAAGGATGTGGACAGAAGGATGTGTTTTCTTTGACGGAAGAGGAATACAGAGCAGGATAGCTACACATGGACCAATATTGAAGCTTGAAATGAGACGAATGGAGGTCAGGGAATGAAAGACAGCTAAGTAATTTTCATTCGTGCTAACAGAGGGAACGGGAATGAATATCCTATAGGAGCAATTACTTGAATTCCTACAACAAGATTCATAAACGGAGGAAACTAGTGCAAATATGAGCCTAAGAGGAATTCATATTATAGGCTAGTTTAGAAGATAAACATAGAGAAATAACAGGAATTGAGCACAGAGTGCTGTTAAGCTAATTCTGAGCTAGTCTTCTTTTCTGTTATTTAGATCATGACACAAAGGCGATATAAACACATTAAAACTGAAAACAGAGGCAAGAAAGACTTATTGAGCCATGAAGAAAGCACGGGAATCCTGTAATTAGCTCTTCAGCCATCAAGTCCACAACAGACAGTTCAAACACATAAGTTCCAGCAAGCACTGTTCATTGAATTTCTTGGAGCGTACACAGCAAACCTCAAATGAGGTTAACGATCAAAACATCTCACCGTTTGAACAACGAACAGCGTTGTTTAAATAGGCAAAAATCTATTACAAGCAGATCTCAGATCGATCTGATGGAATCATAGCTTCTACCCTAATCTCTGCTGAAGTAAATGCAAAAAATATCCATTTAAGCTGCGCTGGAGGCAGCAGCATCAGAATTGAGTTTATGGGTAATTTCTTCTGATGCGCTGGCTATTTGGTCATAACTGGGTAATAACTGCCCAGGAATCCTTTAGGCGGTTCCATAAATGATTTTTGTCTTTTTGGATTGAGGCGGTGGCTTGCTGTCCTTCTGTTCTCCGCTTTATTCCACGCCTCTGGTATTGGATATTTTCCGCTTGCCTTGTATTCTAAAATGCAAGTGAGATCCTCGCCTGGGCTATCTTCTAACCAGAGTGTCCTGTAGCAGAAATCATTTGGAAAATTCTCTATGCAGGCAAAGCCCACACAATTCAGAATGTGGGTGATTCCACAATGATGCAGAGTTGATAGCTTCTGAGCCACTGTTCTGCTACCCACGAACATATAAGGAAGAACCTGTGAACATTCTTTGTCGCATTGAGCAGCTCGATCCTTAGACTCTTGCGTTTCCCCATTCTCTTCAATAATATCATTACCCCCAGCCTGATGTTTCTTCATCGTATACAACATCTTGAGTCTGTGTCTCATTTCTAGTGTCCAGTGCTCGCTTTGGCAAGAACGGATTCATGGCGACTGTTGCTGTCACCCTTTCGGTTCTGGCCACGACCCATAATCAGTTTTCTAGTTTCAGTGCAGAGATCTTCCAATTTTCCTAGTGCTTCCAGCTTACGATTATGCTACTTTTTCAAAACCTGAGACCTCCGAAACTTCAAATTCACATCACTTATATGATACAATATACATTTGAGGTCTGCTCTATCCATGCCTTAGTCCTCTTTGTGCCTTTCAAGAGCAACACGCTGCACGGAACATGCTGGTGGTTGCTCAAGCCCGCGATTGAATTAAATCGCATTGTTCTTCAAAACAGAGCTTCTACTTGCCAATGGAATCTTCTAAAAGATTCACAGCTTTTGTATACCACTGCAAACTTTTCAATGAAGACTCTTTAGCCCTTTCTTTTTCCCCTGATCGGAGAGAATATTTTGCTGCCGTGAGACATACTTCACCAAGGCCCATCAAAGCATCCAAATTGGTAGCATCAATTTGTAGAGCAGCGCCATAGCCTTCTTTGATGGATTTCTCCAGTAAATTCAGCACCTGTGGTTGATAATCTGTGGTATGAGAAAACCTATCTGCCTGTGCACTGAAAAGCTCTCCCAAGGCAATACGAACACTGCCATCTGTTTGAGAAAAGTTTGCAATTCCTTAACTTCTCCTCAGCTTGATTGAATGCTTCAGCAGATTCAACAATGTCTAGCGAATGCTCAGCTAATGAAAGAAAGCCTGCACCCCAATTCTGAAGCAATCCAGCAATATCATCACCAACTCTAATGTCAGATCTACTAGAAGCATTCGCGTATGCACTGAATGCCCGTTCATAAAATTCTCTGGCTGACGTCCAAATATTATTAATGCTTGTCTGGTCAGGATTTAGTGATGTGAAAGAAAGTTCAGCTCTTTTTATACAACAGTCGCCCAAGTTAGTGAGTAGTTCTACATCCGCTGGATCAGAAACAAGTGCTTCAGTGTATATATTATCAGTTTGAGCATAAAGATCTGCTGCGAGACCCGCACCACCACCTTTATTGCTTGGAATCTCTTTCTCCCCAATCACATAGTGCATTCGCACAATTTATCCTAGATTCTTGCTTCAATTCTCCTCCTTCAATAGTATTCATTTTCTGTTGCTCCAAGACTGGATCTCTTTCATCAACGCATCTCCATCTTTATCTTTTATGCAAGAATTAGCACTCGGTGCAGGGGAATCCAAAAAGACCTCAGATCTTGCTCGTTCATACAGAAGCATATATGCACTATTCGGCTTATCATATTTTTGTGGAGAATTTGTTTTGAGGAAGTTGTCATAAGCATCAACAGTAAATTTTCCTCCAAAGCAATCCTTTTCTAAATTTTTGAGATCATATGCTTGAACTTGCTTATCATCGAATGACATCCACCACTTTGCATCAGCTACATACCCTCCAGTTCCTGCTCTCCGACAATTGAGAAGACCATCTCCAGGGCGTTCCTTTATATATGAATAGTAATGCCCAGCAAATGCCGTTCCAGTTTCTCAATCATCCAATCATGTAATGCAAGTGCTCGCTGCCAATCTTTTTCTCGATTAAGTACCAACACCATTAACCTCAAGGACAACCTTCCTTTCCAAACTGTCATCAATTGATACAGTTCTTCTTCACTGGAGACTCCCTTCAAGGAGATTAACAGCTCATCTATATTAATATGATGGTCTAGCTGAGGGACTTGTTGGCCGTCCTGATATCCAAGTGACTTTCCCTGTGGAACCCAAACGTCCCTTTTTACAGCTGAACTAGATCTGCACCATATTTTTCTCCCAAGCACACTAATCTTAGCACCTTCTGTATCTGCTGAAGGAGGGATATGTGCTTCACTAAAAGCAGCATCTATTATCTCTCTCAGAGAGATATTATCACAACTATACATTTGGACAACAGCAGGTACATCTCAACTCCCAACTATACCACATGAAGACCACTTAATAGATCTGAAAGATCCAGGAAAATCAGAGAAGCATTCCATATTTAATGGTACCCAATGAAAAATCGCTCTAAGGAGCTTACATAAAGCACAGGGACCAATCCTACCATTTTACCATCTCTTCCAGGCCGCTTCTTCCTTACAAACCAGCCATCTACTTCATACTCAATTTCAACTTCCTCCCCAAAAATGTTTCACTGTCTAGAGGATTCAAATATGGAACATTGCTGTAAGCAAAGCATGACATATTTGGCCTGTACATATGTCGATCACGAAAGGTGAATACCTGCAATGAGCAGGAGGCTAACAGTGGCTCCACTTGGGGATGGCTTTTCCTTGCGAAAAGTCAAGAACAGCAGGTCAGTATGCCTTAGTCTTTAATTGATGCTGTTCTTTGCAAAATTCCCCTTGCTGGCTGCCTTATTAATCCTACCTACCTACCCTAACCAGCACTTACTTTGCTGTCAGGTGAAGTCAAATAACCAGTGCAGCCACTTAAGCAACTGAAGAAAGAGATGAACAGGCTCACTGATTGTTAATGAACTTGGAAGCACTATTCGGTCATGTGCTCCTATGATCAAAATTGTGGTATAGAAAGGCCACTACTGATGTATTTGGTCCTCACGGAGAAAGCGTGCTAAAGAACTTGAGTTAAGAAGCAGTTCCATGTAGTCTGCTATAGGATCAATAAAAACATCATGTGGGATAGCTTCTTCTGGGCCTTCTTGGTTGGATGAAAGATTTGCCTCTTTGGTAATAAGCCCTGCAACTAAATCTTCAGTCTTTGCCTTGAAAACATAAACATAATCATCCTCAATCTGTAAGTCAGAAGGTAGTACTATTTCCTTATGACTTGGGGAAGGAAGATTTTGAACAAATTCTTCAAGATCGCGAAAATGATATGACTGGATTTGAGATTGCAAGAGTTCAATTTCATTTACATATCTTTCAACAACTAAATCAAAGAAAAGGTTATGCGAGCCTCCTGCTGTTTTTAACAACATTAATCTGAAAAATTCTTCATCAAGCTCAAATTTTGATAAACTCTCCCTGAATACATCTAAAGCTT
>APFE030494649.1:199122-221595 GCA_000404065.3 Pinus taeda | reverse complement strand
CATTTTTCAGCATCATTGACAGTCTTATATGTGATATTCAGACATGTACTTGTTCGATCATGATCAGATGATCCATTATGTATTTTCCAGTCATTTATACTTGTATTCTTAGTGGATCCGCTTGTACTTTATATGCAGACATGCTTTGCCTTCTCTGAGCATGGGTATGCCCGCCTCAGATAGTGTTTCTTTCTGATCTCCTTTTGTGGCTTGGCAGGCTGAATTCTGGTGAAGTCCTCCTCGGTTTTTGACAGATTTCCTTTCCATGTACTTTCTTAATACATTTCGGCCATCATGTACTCCTTCTGACTTCATGTATTAGGGGGCATCTGTTATAGCTCCAAATCTCAGTCTTATGGTTTGTGATGCTGCACTCATGGCCTAGGGCAACCCCTCGTTCCAGACCTGGTCCAAAATTTAAAAAACAGTGTTTTATCCCTTATACGCGACATTTCCCTAAGTTAAACACGTGTATATGCGAGTAGGCATATACCCAACCCACGTATATGTATTAAAACACTTAAAAAAATATAAAACTCCTTAATTTCGAGCGGAGATCGCGGGTTTTACCTGCTGATCACCTATTAGTGCCTGCACCTGTTAGTGCCCGTGGCCCAACTGTTCCCAACCAACTCCCAACTAAAAAACTACTTTGGGAGAGGTATAAAAAGACCTCAAAGGGAAGGCCTAAGGGAGGAGAGAAGAGAGAGAAAGGTTATTATACTGAGATTTTTCCCTTGACCAGGTCTCAAGACCCTTGTGCCTTCTGCACTTCCCCCATTTGTACAGGGAACCCTTGTTTCCTTGTGTGTTGATGTTCATCCACTATTTATGACATCATGGAGTAAGTCATGGAAGGAGTTTGCTAAAGTCTTGAGGCTGGATGGATCCGGAAGGAAGCTTTGCTTGGAGCCTGCGAAAGGTTACTCAGGTGAAATTATTCCTTTTATGCATTTTATTTGTCTATAATAAAGAAACACGTCTTGGTTCCTGATATAAATCCTCTTTATGTTTATGATATTCATATTGGAATTCATATGTGAATGGTTGTTTAAAGTTCATAACTAACTACCTTCCTTTATAACATGAAGATGATTTCTTTATAAGATTTTGTCCATATACTGTTGTATTCTTTGGAATTGGTTTTTTTGCAGGACAAAGGAGCGAAAGGGACTTGAAGAAGGGTTTGGACCCTAAAGGACCTTCTCAAACGTAGGACCTAAGGTGCGCCCCTCTTACTATAAAATTTGCTTATAATAGCATAATCGCTGTGTGAATGTGTGTTTCTCTTTATAGACAACTTTCAGTCTGCTAGGGTTTCAACCCAAAAGCCCTAGGGGAACATTTCCCTCAACAGAAGTGGCGACTCCACTCGGGACAACACTCTTGTTGTTCCTAGTTCGGGTGTTTTTCAAGCCAATCAGGGCTCAGTTGCCTGTTTGCTTGTTGTTGCTGTGTGGTCTGTTCTTGAATTCTAAGTTTTGCCAGTTTCTTCAGTTTGTTTTTTCTTTTTCTTGAAATATTTTATATACGTTGTTTTTCTTAGTTGCAGAAGCGTATATACACAAGTTTCTTTAAGTGAACCCGCGTATACGCAGGTTTCCTTAGGATCAATCACATATACACGCAATCTGTACATAAGTACAGTCGCGTATATCTTGTAATTTTCAATATTTGTAAATCATTTTGTCTCTAAAGGTCTGTCTGGTGGTTTGATTCAGTCTGAAACAGTCATTTTCCAGTATCAGTTGTTTGTTTTACAACAAGCATCTTCCTCCAAATTCTCTCTGATTGTAAGGGGTATTGGTCATGTTTTTGTTGTTGCAAGCGTCATCGTTTTTTGCTAAAGCACGCAAGATTTCTTGTTGGAATCTTGGCTGCTCTGATTCATCAGGGCAGAAAGATTGGTCTCAATCTTTGTGTTGAATCTTGCTTTTGGTGAATTTTGTTTTCTTGAAAAAACCATTTTTTGTGACCATCCACTTCTTTGTTTCATGAAAGTTGTTGATTGATACTTTCTTGAAATTTGTCTTTTTAATTTTTTTGGTCTTTGTTGCCAAAGCTCTCATTGCTTCTTTTGATTGTTAAGAGCATCTTTAAACACATTTATGTTTGTTGAGTTTTCATCCATTGTGTGGTGTCAACTTGCAAAAGTGTTTGTTGCCTATTTTTCAATCACAAAGTTTTAGTCTTGTTGAGAGCATTTTTGAAAAGACTCTTTTGTTGTTGCTTTGAAGAAAACTTTTTGAAAAACTTCATTTTGATTTCTTGAACTTGGTTTTCATTTGGTTTCCTTTTAGTGAATGAAAGTGCTTAGTGTTTGTCTTGAATTTTTTTTTTAGTTTTTAGACGAAATGAATGGTAGCATCTCATATTCCATCTAGACATTTTAAGTGGCAAAATAAAAATTGATAAGCAAGCAACTTTCATTTCTTGTTTTTAGAGTTGTTTTGAATCTTGCATCAGCATATATTTTTTGCATTAGGATAGATTTGCATATCTTTTTAGGCATACATAGCTTTGTTAACTTTTGTGAGTGTGAAGCGTGAATTAACAAAAAGAAAAGAAAAATTTGTTTTATTAGAAGTTCCTTTGAACCCTGTAGAAATTGTTGTTCATCGAAAAACGAAAACAAGTGCATGTGCATATAGTTAGGTTTTTATTAATTTCTTTTGCGTAAAAAAAAACCACTAGTTTCACTTTCGTTATCCCGTGACTTAAAGAACAGCCTATTTTAAAATCAAGCGCTGACTAAAATTCACTAAATTTTTTTCTTTTAAGTTACATACACCAACAAGTTTTAGGATTTTAGGGCCTTAGATTAGGCGAGTGGAGAGTTAACTCTCCAAGGCCATTTAAACGTCAAACAAGGAGTCTGAATAACAACTGAAAATCCAATAGCGTTAGGAAGACCAGGAAAGCTCCGGATCTGAGAGTTAAGCACGAGGGTTTGTGAAGACAGGGAAGAGAGATACCCCCTCTCCTACTTGTCCGAACTTACCTCACGAATGTTCTGCTTGGCTTCTGCGATGAGTTGGTATCCATAGTTGCTACTCCTAGGGATCTACACAGGTGGATGCAGAGGGGAATCCCATGGCACCTGAGGTCGACGTTGCATCACTCTCAACAGTACTACTGGAGGGCACCCTTGCGAAGCTTGGGGGCTTGCACCGGCACAGGCTGTTGTTAAGAGGTCAGCGTAACTTCCTCTGTTACCTTCGCTGATAGGACTGGGCCCTCATCATCCCAGACTATCTTCGGAAGGCCCCTTAATTCACTTTCTTGTATTTTGGTGTCTGGTCTTAATAACCCGAAGCAGAAATACTTAGAAGTTGTTTGACTAGTTGTTATCTTTAGGGACTTTATAGTGTGTGCTCTGTGCTCTTAGTTGGCCTAGCTTTCAATTTTTTGAGTCTTTAGTTAGATCTTAACAAGAAATTCAAAGTGGCTAACCGATCACCTAGACGGTATCGAAGACTTCGTGGTCTTTCACCACCAAGTTTAGAGCCTTCTCCTAGAAGGCGCAAAGGTAATTCTACTGGTGGGTTTCGTCCCACGGCAGGTGACGCATCGGGGATTGATCCTCCTCTCAGGGGCATTAGTATTCAAGCAAGGCCTGGCACTTCTGCGGAACAAGAGAGGAACACTCCAGTTCTTTCTCGAGTTCGTTTACAAGTGGAGAATAACATAGAGGTAGAAGAACTCTCACAGTTGTTAGCGGCTCCAAATTCTCCCCTACCATCTATTCATCCAGACATATTATAATACGTTGGGACTCTGACGCATAGACCGTCAAGTCCAGGTTACGCTACGCACTTAACATCGATGACCACTACTGGAAGCATGGCTTCTACAAGTGCTACGACTGTGCAGGCTCCAATATATGTACTAGGGGGAGGAACTATTTCCATCCCCTCTGCTTCTTTATTCGGGTCTTTTGCTAGCACTTCTTTAGTTGGGTCTACCTCCATTCCATCCATGAGTGGAAATTCCCAAACCAATGCTTTTGGTTATGGATTCTTCCCATTTGGCACCCATTCATAGGGTATTCCTTCAGTTCCGTTTGGTGCCACCACGTCCATGATGAGTGGATCGGCTTCATTCCAGGGTTTTCCTTTCGGAAGTGGTCACATACCACATTCCAACCCGATGATAGGATCCATGCCTTTTTCTTCTATAGGACAAAGCAGCAATCCTTTCCAAGGTTGGACTAACCCTGGGGTTAGTGGCGCGGGAACTGGGAATCCGTTTTTCGGCCAACAAGGGAATAGGCCGTACACCACAGTTAGTTCATTTCAAAGTATTCCTCCCTTAGCTTCAGCTTGGAATCTGTATCAGGGGTTATCAACTCCTTATAATCCTTTAGGAGGAAACTTTGCTGGTTATGGTGGATATGCAGCCGGAGTTGGTCAAACTCCAAATTTTGCTAGATCATAAGGCTTGCCTTTTGGTTCAGCCGGTTCTATTGGTTACTTCAGGCAACCTGGTGCCTTCCAAAATCTAGGTCAATCTTTTTAGAACTTTGGGAGTTCCGCCCAGTCTGGGTGGAATCCCCAAGGTCCTCCTGGGCTTCTGTTTCTGGCAACATTGAACTTGCCAGATCTCACTAAGTTAACAAATGATCCAATCAAGTACAATCCGGCCTGGCCTTCGGTCCCAACCAAACTCCCTTCGGACATTCAAAAATTCGAAGGGAAGAGCAGTGAGGACCCAGGCGACCATGTAACCACATTCCATTTGTGGTGCTCATCTAACTCCCTTATCGACGACTCGATTAGGTTGAGACTCTTCCAACACACTTTGACTGGTAATGCAGCCAAATGGTATATAGAGTTGCCTAGGGGAAGCTTTACATCTTTCGCTAACTTAGCCAATATTTTCTTAAATCATTTTTAGTTGCCTGTCCATTATGATGCTGGAACTGAACTACTGGCCATTTTTCATCAGGATAAGGCAACTCACATTTCTGAACATATTCAGGAATGGAGACGGAGAAAGAGGCTCATTAAAGCCGAAATCCTTCCAGAGTACCGTCTCAAATGGTTTTTGAAATCTTTAATCCCTGAGATCTCCAAAGATGTCTCCATGTCTGGAGTCTATTCTGAGGAGCAAGCCATTTTTAGGGCCCAACAATTAGAATTGATCTACTCTCAGTCTGGGATCCTAAAAAAATACTTTCCAGATGCTCCTGGCTCTAAGGTTGACATAGCTAAGTCGAAGCCAGGTCCCCACGTGGATGGTATCGTTGGGTCGATAGACAAAAATACGGTGAACTTGTTGAACCAACTGCAGCAGTTGTCTTTACAAACTGCTTCTAACAACCAAGTCACATGGTCTAACCCTCCGGCTTCCCAAACCTCTTCGATTAATGTCGTCCAATCTGATAACCCCAAAGGAAATCAAAATTCCAATGGGAAAAAGAAGGGACGAGGTAAGAAAAAATACCAGGATGGGAAGCCTGATGCAAATAAATCCGGCAATAGTGCTGGTGGTGGTAGAAATGAGTCTAAAAAGAAAGTCAAGTTTCCATGCAATTTATGTAGTGGAGACCATTTAAATCATCTCTGCCAAGATTCAAGACGCTCAGTGCTTGTTAGGGCAGCAAGGGACTTCTAGTTCTCAAGCTGTGTTAACCAACCCTTTTCCCCAAGGGCATCAACTTCTTGCAGGCACGAATTCAAACCCTAGAACCTCCGCAGGGGGCAACCAGGAAGGGGACAAATCATCAAATGTTTTCATGATGGGTTCTCACGCTAATGTGGCCACACAGTCATGCGATTATGGTGAAGGTGAAACTTCCAAGGGCAAGTCAGTTCCCAAAACTAACAACCCACTTCATATTGAGCGACCTTTTGTTGAGACTATACCACAGGTACCGAAAGGTTCCGCTAAACGCATAACTATCAACCCTAATATTAGGGCAGCCTAGAATTACTCCATTGTTGAGGATCTGGCTCAGAGTCCATGTGCTATGTCCGCTTTAGAGGTTCTCCAGTCATGTCCTGCTCAAAGAAGTGCCTTGCTATCGGCAATGGGGGTAGTGGATCCAAGTAATTCCTTAGCTCTCACTTTTGATATGAATAATGTCAAAAAGGGACTTCCTCATCACATGGCTTTCCAAATAAAGTCTACCTACCAGAAAAACAAATATTTTTCAGATGGTTATAGATGAGGGAGCTTCCACGTGTGTCATGTCTATGTCATGCTGGAAGGCCATTGGATCACCGTCGGTTGTTCCTTCACCCACCCTCCTGGCAGTGTTTGATGGTCATTCTCATAGGCCATACGGGATTATCCTAGCCTTTCCTATATGTGTTGGAGGGAAGGTCGTTAATATTGAAGTAGAAGTCATAGATGCTAACCTAGACTATAATCTCCTCTTAGGAAGGAACTAGGTATACGAAATGGACGCCGTTGTTTCGACTCTGTTTCGTGTCATTTGCTTTCCTCATGAAGGGAAAATCGTTAAGGTTGATCAATTGGATTATTCTCCAGTCGATCCTCGAGCAACTTCAGACTCTACTATTCCCTTAGTGGATAACCCCCATCCGCCTACTGAGAATTTAGGAGTTGGGATGTACTCTTCTTTAATGGGTACATTTGATCTACCCCCTCCTATGGCTAGAATAGATACAATTTCATCCTCCAGGGACCCTTTACGGAGAGAGTTTGTTCAAACTCCTTATTCTTCGGATCCTAGAACCTTACTTTCATCTGTGACCACATCAGATGATGATAAGGCAGGCGGAATAGAATCTCTTATGTCTATTGTAGAACCTAGATATGAATCTATCAATAGCTCTGCAGATAACCATTCTACTCCTTCCTCTGGGAAAGAGATAGGTGGTGATGTGGCTCATTCTCGGACCCTTGATTCCACTTATGCATCAGATTTCTCAGATATTGTTTTTCCATCAGATGAAGTGATATTCGAAGCAATGATGGCTGTAGATCGACCTTTGGAAGATCACTTTTATTCCCCCGTGCATGAAGTCGAATCCTGGTCCTCCAGTCCAACTAGCGATGTTTGTACGGTCCCTTTGGCTCCAACACAGTTATTTGCCGAAGGAAGTATATTGATTGGTTCGATCATAGTACCTATAAACATCCCTAGGAGCAAGTTGGCAGAGCCCCTTGACGGGCTCTACCTCAGGAAGTACTTTGCTTAGTTTTGGCCAAACAATGGCTTCTTTGTACATTATGTATATTTGTACATGTATCATCGATATTGTTTTTGATATCAACACTTTTTGGTCTGCTGTGGCAGGTGTTGATGGATGATTTGGTCTATTTTGGGTTCGTCGATGGTGCTAGTCGGCACACTCAGAATCTCACAGCTTGGGTACTCTATTATCCAACTGGTCAATTGATGGTATCAAAAGGCATATGCATTGGTCCTGCTTCAAACAATATGGCTGAGTATACTCCCGTTATTAATTTACTATCCTAGGCAATCTCTCACGAGATCGACTCGTTGGTAGTTTATCTGGATTCTCAATTGATAGTGTCACAATTAAACAACATTTAATCGGGTAAGGGATCCATGTTTATATCGCCAGTATTTAAGGGTGAGGTTGTTGCAAAGATCATTTGTTTATATTAATTATTTGGACATTCCAAGATCTCATAATTGGTTAGCTGATTCTATCGATAATCAAGCATTAGACTGGCACATCAAAATCATTCATCACAATAAAATCAAGCATCAAAAAAGTCAACTATATATATATATATATATATATATATATATATATATACTATATATATATATAAATATATATATTATATATATATATATATATATATATATATATATATATATATATATATATATATCATAAAGCATCTCGAGTGTACATATGTTGTCCAAAAATATACAAAATCGGGACTCAAATTCCCATAATCATGTCTGGCATATCTAATGCCCCGGCTCGGGATGAGCGGCCAAGTAGGTAACTATCGCATTGGCCACACGCCGAAAAGTGCAAACCCAGTCACGTGGCATGCCAACCACATGACGCTGCATATCCTCAAGAAGATCCTCTATCACAGTCATCGGTACTCGATAGCTCAGTCTTGTCAAGTGTCCTTAGACGTTGTTTAGAGTTCATTCTGTCTCAGCAACCACCTCTTCGGCTCCTCGGTCGTGCCATCCATGCCGCGAGAACCCATCTAGTTGTACCGGCCCAATATCTGGAACATAATCATTATATTAGTCATTTGAATCCCATCAAAAATATTTTTCAAAATGCATCATTATATTTGAAAAATCAAAAAAATCATAAAATCAAAAAATTCTTACCAATCTCGCCCCATGCTACATTCAGCGGTAATGCTAGGTCAGGATCTCCTTGGAAATCCAGCCCAACATAGGGGTAGTCATCCACGTCGATTATCTGCTGATCCCACCAAGTGAAGAAGTCATCGTCGAAAGTAGTCCTTGGGACCTCCCCACCCCCTAGACATTTCATCAGATCAGCCCACCGGCCCATGCGTGGATCACGTGGGGTGCTGATGGAAACTACTACCCTGGGGCGGAATGTGGGAACCTTCTCAAAAATGAAAGTACACAAGATAGTCCCATACCCAAAGTTCTTGGTCTATCCCCTCTTGATAAAAGTGAGCTGTCTCTTCATGTTGGCCAGAAGAGGAGTACACCAGTTGAACACAGTAGTGAGACAGTCAACTGCCACACTCATGGTTAGCCGTGATGCCTGATGCAGAGAGGATGATCCATTCACTCGAGCTATGGTGAATAGGATTATCCTCAGAGATAAACTCGCCACATGTGTGATAGGAATCTGGCTCCCAACCTTCTTGGGATGTCCCGGGCAATATATCTGTACGTAGTCCTCTATGGTGAGACTGCTCCGCGTCCTGCCCCGGGAATGTACTACCTCTCCCCTTCGGGAAAGGCCCATAATGAAATAGATATCCTCCACTTCTACCCTGAGTGGCATTTGGTCAATCATAAAGGCTTCCTCCTCGACGTCCCAATAATCAATGAGCATCTCAAGTAGACATACATTTGCTTTCATGTTCGACAGTTTGAAGAATTTAAGCAAACTGCATCCCCGTAGGGCATCCAAAGCTTGAGGATCATTCATGACTTCATTATCCACTGCTGCGTGCTCTCTTTCACGCCAAGTGACCTACATTCTGAGAAAAAAAATGATTTGCAAACGTTAGTTTTTGTTTAAAATTGGTTCGCGGCGTATACGCGGGTTCCTGTGCACACAGTCGTGTATAGAGCCTGCATGTACGCGGGTTACATATTACCAACCCGCATATATGCCGCGGTGAAATTTTGGGAAAAAATTCAACAGTGAAACATTAACTAAAAATCTTAAAACCAGTCACAATCAACTGCAAGCTAAGTATAAGAGTTACCTGAAGGTTTCTGAAGAATTTGAACGGTCGAATTTGGTATACGGGAAGTTTGCTCCTTGTGCTCCAAATCTTTGCTCTCCAAATTGAATTGTAAAAATGGTGAGTCCAAAATCCCTTTTATAAATTTTAGAAATGCAAAATTTTTTCAAAATTTTATTTTGTTTGGCCTCATGTGACTTTTAACTTGGGAGCTTGGAATGTCGAGAATGGTGTGTTTTTCAGGACATTTTGGACGTTTTTTCGACAATTTCGAGACGGTTCGATGACTGCTGACCTGTCATGGCAGGTATCGTTTTCTTACTAGCATATAGGTTAGAGACACCATTTTTCCGTTGCATTATGCATACTAGCCTTCATTCGCCGATACATCTTCCATACGGTCGACCCCATCGTGTTATGGTTCATAAGCCATCTTCACTTGCCGATTTTTGAAATCATGACACGATGGTAGAGCCATCCTTTACATGGGCATCGTAGTTAGCACCTCACTGACATTTGTTGCCCATGCTGCTCCGATTTGAGTAGGCTAGGGAGTCCTCTATAGTCCCGCCATGACTTATGCGTTGAAGACTCATTCCTCTTAGCTTCTTCACTTTGTTCTGGCCTTATACCCTAGAGGCTCCTTTGTGTTGAGTTGTACTACTGCATTGCATGTTGACCACTTGCACCTTTTGGCCTAGAGCCGGCTTCACTTAGACTCGTGTTTAAGCCCACTTTTGACCATGACGACTACAAAATCAACCTTGCATACCTTTGAATTTTTCAACTTGATACACCTTGACCCATGGAAGGAATGCACCTTTGAGTGTCACTGACCAGGTTTCACCTCCCTGCATTGAGCATATGAATGTTCCATTCCCAGGAACTAGATCATCTGTTTCACTGACACTCGTTCTTTCCACTATACCATAGCATTCTTTTATTCTTTTTCGAGCTTAACAGAAAAAGACAAAAAAATTAAATATTCCAAAAAGAGTGGGAACGGGACAGTATTTCCATTTATTGTTGGCAGCTAGAGTCAGTCATATCGCCCTTGAACAAAGCACTCAAAACAAAGTCTCCTCTGTTTGGGCGGGATTTAGTCTGACTTAGGTACACCTTAACCTTGTTATTGAGTCAGTCCTCCCCCGATTGGTTATCTCTTCCAATCATATGGAGGGTTCGTTCGTGCCTCCTGCATGATGAACTTATACAGAGTCATCATATGCTGCCACATAGTCACATTGAGTCGTTCTTTTGTTCAAGGGAAGTTAGGCTGAGTCGGCCTCTCTCCGGTGTCTCTTGACTCATTTTTTAGTCGGCCATCCCTAGTTGTCAATGTCATGTCTATTATCACATCAGCTATATTGGTCCTTTACTCGTGCCGGTTTGAGAAGGTCTCCATTGACTTCTTGCTGGCGGGTCTTATCCTTATCGACAACGACATCTTGCTCTGAGGACAGGTCTAGAGCTGCACCCTAGCCCTATTTTTATTATTGATAGGTCACCTTGTGCTCAGCATCAATCAATATCATGGGTCTTTGACTGAGTGGTTTCCCTTGTGTTCGACATCAGCTTACATTATCACACATTGGGATTCATGCAGTACCTTGGTTTCCATTTGACCCTATTGGCGGATACCTCGCCTCTATGTCAGCTTTCATTATTGGTTGGTTCATAGGGTTTCTGTCGTGCGCTAGCCACATCTTGTGTACACCAGAAACGTACTTCGGTTGGGTTACTACATCTCTTTCGTTCGATTTCTTCCACATTATTGGCCTACGGGTTACACTCGCGCTAGATGATGAAGGATGCATTAATGCCTTCCTTCTAGTGGATCTTTCCCTATCGACTCCAACTCATTACTCTGGGGAAAAGATCTAGAGGCCATTTGGTAGTACCTTGGGGTTTGTAGACATTAGTGGTAGATCCTTCGCTATTGACAGTGGGAAACCATCATTGTCTCCTGATCGATAGATTCTTATAGGTGTTTGACTCCAGCTCATCTATTCGCACTTGTTGGATTGTACTGGGTACCTTGACGCTCATTATCATTATCGGTGAGTAGTCTCGCGTGTGTTAACGGTATACATCAATGACCAGTAATCAAACGATTTCTCACATGGTCGAATTCAGATCATTTATTCCCATGGTGTAGAAATGTACCACGGTGGTCGGGGAAGACCTCAGGTTGTATCAGCATTCATTGGTTCACTTGACAGTTGCTCTTGTTGCTGCTAGTTGATACCACTCCACCTTATTTGTTGCAGTCAGTCATGGCAACATTCTATATGTTGGCACCTGAGTTTGTAGTGTAGTACCATCCTTTTCCATCATGTTCATTTGGTACCTTTTTGGATCAGTCTTTGATATTAGTGATCCGTTGCATTTTTCAGCATCATTAACAGTCTTATATGTGATATTCAGACATGTACTTGTTCGATCATGATCAAATGATCCATTATGTATTTTCCAGTCATTTATACTTGTATACTTAGTTGATTCGCTTGTACTTCATATGTGGACATGCTTTTCTTTCTCTGAGCATGGGTATGCCCACCTCAGACAATGTTTCTTTCTGATCTCCTTTTGTGGCTTGGCAAGCTGAATTCTAGCGAAGTCCTCCTCGATTTTTGACAGATTTCCTTTCCATGTACTTGCTTAATACATTTCGGCCATCATGTACCCCTTCTGACCTCATGTATTAGGGGGCATCTGTTATAGCTCCAAATCTCACTCTTATGGTTTGTGATGCTGCACTCATGGCCTAGGGCAACCCCTCCTTCGAGACCTGGTCCAAAATTTAAAAAACAGTATTTTATCCCTTATACGCGACATTGCCCTGAGTTAAACGCGTGTATACGCAGGTAGGCATATACCCAACCTGCGTATATGTATTAAAACACTTAAAAAAAATATAAAACTCCTTTATTTCAGGCGGAGATCACGGATTTTACCTGCTGATCACTTGTTAGTGCCCGTGGCCCAACTGTTCCCAACCAACTCCCAACTAAAAAACTACTTTGGGAGAGGTATAAAAAGACCTCAAAGGGAAGGCCTAAGGGAGGAGAGAAGAGAGAGAAAGGTTATTATACTGAGATTTTTCCCCTGACCAGGTCTCAAGACCCTTGTGCCTTCTGCACTTCCCCCATTTGTACAGGGAACCCTTGTTTCCTTGTGTGTTGATGTTCATCCACTATTTATGACATCATGGAGTAATTCATGGAAGGAGTTTTCTAAAGGCTTGAGGCTGGAGAGATCTGGAAGGAAGCTTTGCTTGGAGCCTGCGAAAGGTTACTCAGGTGAAATTATTCCTTTTATGCATTTTATTTGTCTATAATAAAGAAACATGTCTTGGTTCCTGATATAAATCCTCTTTATGTTTATGATATTCATGTTTGAATTCATATGTGAATGGCTGTTTAAAGTTCATAACTAACTACCTTCCTTTATAAAATGAAGATGATTTCTTTATAAGCTTTTGTCCATATACTGTTGTGTTCTTTGGAATTGGTTGTGTTGCAGGACAAAGCAAAAGGGACTTGAAGAAGGGTTTGGACCCTAAAGGACCTTCTCAAACGTAGGACCTAAGTTACGCCCCTCTTACTATAAAATTTGCTTATAATAGCATAATGGTTGTGTGAATGTGTGTTTCTCTTTATAGACAACTTTCAATCTGCTAGGGTTTTAACCCAAAAGCCCTAGGGGAACATTTCCCTCAATAGTAGTTCATTGATATTTGTTATCAAAGCATGCTAGAAGATAGGGCCAAGATGTCTAAGTTTTATTTGCACAAGATGGCCTTAAAAAACATGAATGTATGGGACCCTAATGCCAAGCTAGGAGATTTACAGTTGATGGCTTTGGCATCATGGATGAACCATGAGGAATCAAGGGCTATAGAGATGAAGAAGATATTGGAAAGAGAGAAAATTGAACCTCTTATGATCAGAGCTAAACAATTAGATCCCATGGCCCTCATCAGTAACCATAATTTGATTTCCAATGATCCTCATCTTGGACCTAGATATCTTGTTGCCCAAGGGCAAGCAATTTCACATTTTGAGGAAATGTTTAGGCTGTTAGGGGATGATAACATACATGATTTCCTGAGGAGATGGAACACATTGTCATACAACTCAAAGATAAGAGAGTACCACTCTCCTCAAAGATTGAGAGAACCACTAAATAAGACACCCATTTACAAGCAATCTATGCAAATGCTGAAAGTCAATTGGATTTGCCTAAAACTCGGTCGACCACTACTCTTAGGATAGAAGGAAGGAAGGAAGAAGAATAAAAGAGGCAGTGGGAGGAGGTATAAAGGAAAGCAAGATTCTATGAACAAGAAGAGGAAACCAGAGCAGATGCATGGGATGTCAGGGAGGCCACTAGAGCTATGAAGGATATGGATATTGATTGAGTTTCTCAGAGGATGAGCAACACTTTTAGTAGGGGGGTGATGATGAGCCTCATCATTGGGTAATTATATGGGCCTTAATTAACCTCCTAGCTTAGTCAAACCAACATTTCTCACAACTTATTACATGTTTTTGATTATATTTTATTTATGAGATGAGTTAGAGTTTGATATGATGCCTAGTTGACTAATATGCACTGAATGCAGGATTGATGGAGAAAATCAAGGAATTTTGGAAAATACTAAGGTTAAAACTCAAATGGGAAAAGGGATAGGGATTGTAGGAGGTGAATCCTCCTCATTTACTTCTCCCCCATTTGAATATTCCTCCATCCATCACACTAGCTTGGAGTGCAAACATCCAAGCCATGAGGAGTAGAAGGCAGCCAAGCAAGTGAGATACAAAGAGCTAGTTTATCTCGAGTTCAGGAGCTGAGCCTCCCTAATTTTAAGGAATTCATTGGGGACTTCAATTGTATAAGTAGAGATTCCTAGAGCCTCATTAGGATTTGAATTTTTTTGTAAAACTCTAAGTTATTTTCGAGCTCCATACTTGTGAAATTTTTATTGATTTAATTTTCTGTTTTGGTAATAAGAATGAGTTGTGTTTGAGCTGGCACTGAGTTAACTCAATGGGCTGAATCTCTTGGGTTAGGGCCCAAACATAATAGACAAGGCTCCTCTTTCTTGTATCTGTATGTTTATATTAGTCTCATAGCTTCATTGTTAATTTGCTTTTAGATGTGTTTTCATTACAAGTAGTGTAGATTGGATTGGTTGTTTATTAGTTTGCTTCCATTTGTGCCTTACTTCAATAGAATGTTAGAAAGGATAAAAGGAGTACCACAAGGTTTTCAGTGGGCATCTTGGCCTCATTTCCTCCCTTTAGGATCATGATTTGAGG
Source organism: Pinus taeda (assembly GCA_000404065.3). NCBI lineage: Eukaryota > Viridiplantae > Streptophyta > Pinopsida > Pinales > Pinaceae > Pinus > Pinus taeda. Next base: position 206,902 of record APFE030494649.1, on the reverse strand, counting down.
AAGGGACCCTTGTGAAGCCCTAAAAAAACATATTTCTATTTCTTGCATAAGCTTTAGAGTTTAGTGTATTTAAGTTAGCATTTGATCAGTTTTGCAAAGTAGTATTTCATGGCCATATCTTCTATCTTCACTCTTGTATTACATCTCATCCATGCTTTCATTCCCTTTAGAAACTTTCCTTATGGATCATGTAGGAAGTTAGTTCATTAATTATGCTTTTCTAGCTTATGAGAATGCTTCTTGTTTACATAGCTTTTTGGGAATTATACATGTTTTATGTAGAGCAGGTGCTTTAGGAGGAGATATAGACTTCATAGCTAGCAACCACCTTCCACTCCATCCACCATAGTCATTCCTTGTTTTCACCATTGCCTTCACTAGTTTTCATCATTTTTCATAGAAATTCTTCCAATCACATTGAGCGAATCCAACCACCCTCTATCTTTTTTTTTTACTTATGAGTGATCCTAGAGCTTTCCTCACTTCATTCCACCCATCTACCACCTTCCCTAAGCCTTCCATCACCTTCAATACCTTCCATTTTTCTCTTGGCTGTATCCTGTAGGTTTACACGGAATCCTATAGGTTCCTAGTACATCCTGTAGGTTTCGTGAAATGACATGTTTTGAGGCCGAATTGAGGAAAAACCTCTAGGAAGTCACCTAAAGCCTCTCAAGGATATCACGCACCATCCAAACATCTCCTAAACCTTCCAACCTTCCTCCAACATCCTTAATTCACCTGCGACATCACCAAAAGAAATTAGTTTGCATCCTTAATTTTGCATGAAGAGGCAAAAGGATAAAAACATATTTATTTCAGTCCCTTTACTTTCACATTAGTGATGTTTGATGCTTCTGACTTCCGTGCTTAGAGTGTAGCATTTGGTTCATGTTAATTTAGCATTATTGCAAAGAATAATTTCTTGGCAGTTAATTAGGAAATGGTGTGATTTAGCATTGAATTTCAGTCTTTTCCATTATTGCAGTATAGCAGCTCTCACTTAGAGAAGATTTCCCTTTCTTCCATCAAGAAACCAAGCTTCTTCTGGCTCCATATAAGTCTGCCTTGAAAACCCCAGTTCTCTCTCACCAGCTGAATCATGAAAAAAGGAAGAACCATTACTTTTACTTGTGTATACAACACTATCACCTCCAAGTTTGTATAAACCCCGGGTTGACAAAGTAAATATGGTAGCCCAAGAGTTGCAGTAGTCTTGCTACAATACAAGCACTCATCAATACCCTTCTGTTTGGGTGCACTGCAGCACAGCTTTTGATGTGTTAGGTTGCACTAATCCCACGATAAGGTATAGTTTCCCTAGGGACCCCAAAACCCTAAAAACATTGCTTGAAATGGAAAAATAATGGACTTAAATGGAAGAGAAAAGGTAGATCTCCTACCTGGTCCTGACAGTGCGTAAAATGATCCACAGAATCTCTCACAATCAGCTGTTGAAGTTTGAGATGAAATGTGGTTTAGAGCACAAAACTTAATGGTAAATATCAAATGGTGAAAATGACTTTGTAAATTCTTGTTTTATGGTTATTTCATGTTCATTTATTGAATAAACTATAGTTTTTAATGAATTTGACGTGATCTCTCTCAGTCTGTTACTGACTTACATCATTGGCTGGTAATCAAATGGTGTTTTCCCATGTTCGAATTCAGATCACATATTCACATGGTTAGAATCGTACTTGAGCGAATGATTGGATGAGATAGAAGACCCCAGATCTAGTTTCATCCATCCAGGTTGCGATTTCAGGAGAGTACTAAATTGTCTGTACAATGACTTTACACGGATGGTCATCCTATCATGTGTATATATCTGTAGATGACTATCTATGTATATGCAATGAAAATTTTATATGCTGAGTATGGGTATTCCTTCCCTTATCAATTCATGAAAAGTTCAAAATATCATGATGTTATGTATTGTAATTGATGCATGTCACCTTCCACTTCAAATCCTCCCCATCACATTGCAAAGCTTATCACTCGACATTATCATTTTCGACTTCATGATTTAGGGGGCAACTGTTACAGATCTATTTGGGCACACCACTCCCGAAATCAAATCACTACAATTAGGGATCATCAAACCCTAATACAGTTGTTACATGCCGTAGACAAGTAATCACATTGAATGCTTCCATCCAAGAAATTTTCTTAGCCTGAAGCCTTGCTGAAATGCCTCCTTGGGACACCAACACAGCCTTAGTTAGGGGTAACTGCACTGCAGTGAACTTAGGCCCTCTTTAACCTGCGCTAGGCAAGATTGAGCTTTGCATAGGGTTCTAGGAATATTCCTTGATTCTAGATCATTCTAGAAGGATCCCATCTCTTATATCCTCCTATGAGCTCGAAATTGGATAAGCTAAGGATCCATTAGCCTCTCATCCCTTGCTCCATAGAAACTAACTCCAAGTTTGGAAGGCCAATCAATACCCTCATTGATGACAAAACCATCTCCATTTCCTATCAGTTGAGCACTAATCATAATGATCAGGGGGCTAGAATCTGAAGTTTGTACCAAAATTCTGTTGGTTTGAGAATTGAGTTCATATTAAGCAATGTTATGCTATTGGATTGGTGTGCTTTTGATGTGGCAAGGGTTATACTGAAGTTGGAGGAGTGGCACACGATCAAACTGTATTGGGTGAAACTCTTCCTTCTATGTTAATAAAGAGTTTATTCCTTTTCTCATATTATTGTTCATATCTATAATGATTATGTGTTTCAATGTCTTCGATTCCATTGGATTATAGTAGATAGATCATGTATTCTTTGATCGTTTGTTGTTTATGTTTCTCTTGATACAGGTGCCAATTGAGTGGGTTTAGTTCAAGTGGGAGCGACAGTAGTGATTCAAAGGGAATTAAGGAAGCAAAAGACTACACGTAAGTTCCTTCATCTGATCTATCTACTATAGGAAAAGGTTAAACTACTTTCTTTCTGTTGTTGTAGGTGTAGCTACCCACCTAGGGAAAATGTGTTTATCCGTAAATGAAAAATCCATATAACAAATTGGTGACCATACTAGGGAGTGAGTTTCATTCTTGGTGGATTACCCTCATCATATTACACCCTAGTATACTTTACTTAACTTTATTGATCTTATTTCAGTCTTTTTGAAGTGTTTATGGTAAAAAACATTGCTTGAATGTCTCTTTATTTGACTCTCTGGCACCAGCACAGTGTTGGTCTTGACACCGTGTGTTGCAGAGCAGACCCTAGCTCAGAGACAGTGCATTATCTCCCACTCTGGCCTGCGCTGATAATACTTAGGTTGAAAAACCCACCTTTGGTTTGATTTTTCCAAAGTTGCTTCTGTTGTTGGTCGAAAGATTAATGTTTCTTATGGTTCTGAAATCAAGTTGTATTTCTCCTCGTAGCCCTACTTTGGCCTTAATTGTTTAGTGTTTCTTAAATTATTTCTTTATCATTATCAATTCATCTTCAAAGTTAAATTATGGTCGATTAATCCTTTCTGAAAAGGAAGTATCGTAAAGTCTTCATTTATTTCAAAAAGGAACTATCGTGAAGTCTTCATTTCTTGAAAAAAGTATTGATTGATTGTATGTGCATTTAGTTTCCTTTTGTTTATCTAAACATTAAGGGAAATGAAAATAAAATTTTGCATTATGAATTTAGAGGTTTGTGTGTGCTTTTAGGAATAGTATAGGGAAAATTGCATTAGATGTGCTCTATGCCCTTTGATCAAACATTGTGATTGCTCTATCCCTTGTAGTTAAGGTTTTCATTGTTCAAATAAAATGAAAAGAATGTTTCTCATCATAGCTGCATTCTAGGAATTTCAAAGACATCACATGGTGAACATGAAAGACAAATTCTTAAACAAGATCAACTTAAAAGTTATCTCAATTAACCTAATTGAGCATCATCACCTAACACATAACATTTAGAGGTTCTAGGCTAGAGATGTGTTCCAGCATCGTAAAACATAACAGTTGTCGTTAATTGTCTGTGATACATTCTGAGTGTGATACCTCATTCCACGTATGTAATTATATCATAGCTCGTCCACGTACCTTCGGGTATATAGGGTGGTGTTATAGTATGAAAATTATAAAGGAATTCTCTCACTCTGCAGTTTCACATTAGATAGCACTAACACAGATTGGGCATCCACGTATTTTCGGGTATATATGGGAGGACTACATTAGGTTTCTATCCATCCTTAGGTAACTAAGTCGGCCACCTTGTAAAATATGATACATTGAACACAACATTCGGGGAGATTTCTTGCACATATGTTAAGTTCTTGGTTTACCGAGGCAGTATATTGCAGTTCACAGTTGCTTGGTAATCATTTTGCCTAGATTACCCTCCTTTTGTTTATTTCTTTTTGTAATAAAATCAACCATCAATTGTGGAGAAACATCAACCTTTTCCCCATCATTTGTGGAGGACAACAGGTAAATGACCTTTACCCCCTGAAGCTACACCTAGTCGGCATAAGCGGTCTCATTTAACTGAATCCAGTACATCAAAAAATTTTAGTTCTTCATCTAAATTACCAGAGTCACCTATACTGGTAAGTATTGTGACTCCATTTACTCCTACAATTACTAGTACATCTGTTACTGAAGTGGAACCTTTACAATTGCCTGAGGACACTAAAAGTGAACTTAGTGAAATGGTAACCCAAGTTGTCCAACAAGAAGTTGATTCTCAACCCAAAGTTTTTCAAAAAGAAATTACTTCTGAACCTGAATCTATTCAAACTGAAGTTGATCCTAAACCTATCACTATTCAACCAGAAGTTACTTTTGAGAAAGAAGTTGTTCAAGAAGCTCAACCTAAACCTATTGTTCTTTTACTAGAACACTTGGATCTTGAAGTTGAACAATCAAAAGTTGTTCCCATACTGGAAGACGATCGACCGATTTATCCTCAAACATCTGTAACTATTGAGACTTCCCCTTTATAGCAGAGTCAAACACCAAAAATCTATTACAGACCTAACAGTGAAATCCTTCCACCTAGTTTGATTTATATTGAAGAGGAAACTGAAGAAGAAATACCCAAAAATCCAACTCGCTTTGGACCCGAGCTTTATCTTTATCCTCATACTCCTCATTTTACTGCTCCTTTTAATCCTCTTTACTTTCTGACTCTCGTTGATTCATTAGGACATTTATTGGGTCATTTGACTATGGCTGAATCAACATCCTAGACTATACCATCTATTACAGGTGTGGCAGAATCCACTCTCGCTACTTCTTCGATGTTTACCAAAAAAACTGAGTCACATTTGTATGGTGTTCTATTTGTCCCACCAGGTTACCAATCTTTATCTGGAACGCACTTAGGTATTTCTCCTTTTCCATGGTATTCACCCATGTTGTCCATGGGAATTTTACCTGGTTTTTCACTTACGAATACTGAACAGTTTGACCCATCTAGTCAATATCTAGCTGTTCCATCTAGTTACCATCCAATGTATCCACTTTATACTAGATTACCTCCATATGGAGAACAATATGCCCAATCTGCTTATCCTCCATTTTCTAGGGGGAAACCATATGGGAGTATGTCATCATCTTTAGTCAACCTAGAATGATTTTTTTTCAGTGGCAGCCTACAATGCCCGTTCAACCAAGGCTTGTGTATCCATCACAACCAATGAAATCTATTTCATCCACACCTACTACACCTATCGTTACAACTTTACCACAGTTGCAAGCTCACTTAGTTGTATCTCAACCTTTGTAAGCTGGTCCTTCAACCTCTCACCCCCATGTTTTAGGTTTATAGATTCAGTCTTCTCAGGTAAGTTTACAACAACCATTTGTGCCTAGAATCCAACAACGTCAGGCCAATTTACCATTTACTGGAATGACTCAGACTTATACTGGTTTAATTTATTCACAACCAGGTCAAAGTTACATTAGTGGGAAACAACTGTTAAATCAACAACCATGGCAGCCACAATATCAACAACAACAATTCCAACAATACCAAACTTATCCTGGAATTGGTCAACAAGCCTATGCTGGGTTTGGTCAACATCAAATTTATCCTGGTGCCCAACAACCACCTTATACCTGATTTGCTCAACAAACTTACCCCTATCAAGGTTACCAACAGCATATTCCCTGTGCTAGTATGAAAAGGCCTATTGCCTAGGAAATTCCATCTTACCCTGGTTACGCTCAAACTGACCTCAATCAACAGTTGCCTTTTGTTGCAACACTTGAATTACCGGATTTAAATCAGCTCACCAATGATCCAATTCTTTATGCACCTTGGTGGCCGGTGATTCCTCATAAATTTCCTTCTAATATTCCAAAGTTCAATGGAAACCCTGGTGAAGACCCATCCAACCATGTTATGACTTTTCATTTATGGTGTTCATCCAACTCCCTGAATGATGATTCAGTTAGACTATGTCTTTTCCAACGAACACTTACTAGTCCGGCTACAAAGTGGTATATTGAATTGCCACAAGCTTTTTTTGATAACTTTACATCCTTATCTACCACATTTTTAACCCACTTTTAGTTACCCATCATATATGAAACTGGAACGGAACTGTTGACCACCTATTCTCACATTAGGAAGATTTAGATCAACCTATTCTCAAGTTATGGAGACAAATATCCATATTTTCTAAGGAGTTGTTGGTAGCTCCCCGTTTTATAAATAAACAAGCTAAGGAACTCATTACAATTCGAATTTTTATTATAGCTAAGAGGCCATTGAGTTGAAGAACTTGTGATTGTTATTTTGATGATGTATTTGACATTTCTGGAATGATAATGAGAAGTTCTCTTTTCATCCAGCACTAAGTTAATTCAGAGGGTAGAAGCTCTTAGGTTAGGGTCCAACCCTAGCAGTAGAGGCCCCTCTCATGTATCTATATTTCTTCTAGCCTATAATTTTGATTAGTTGTTGCAGTTCAGTAGAATTTTATTCATATTTTTGTTAGCTTTAGAAGGTCAATTAGTTGTCGCTTATTCACATTTCTATTAGCTTAGAAGGTTAATTAGTTGTTACAGTTTAGTAGAGTAAAATTCATAAAAAAAATTGTGATCATGACCCCTATCTCATCTCCCTGATGAGAGCATCATTAGAGGAGCCCACCATCACAACCCAAAAATAGAGTGTGATTTCATGTTGATTACATTGATCAAGTTCTTAGCATTAGTGAGATAGTTTTCCAAATTCAATTCATCTTTTCCACATTTACTTGTAATATTTTGCAAATGAAGAGAGGAATGTGTGCATGTGTTATTGCAGGTTTTTTGAATATGCAGGCAAGGAATGCTTTCACCAACTCTATCTAGGACATCTCCATCCTTTTTTTATGAATGCCAACCCATGCTAGTGATCTCTATTTTTCGGTCACCATGATCAACCATATCAGCCAAAATCTAGCCTTCTTGAATTGTTGGGATTGGCTAGTGGTGTTGAGCACCTTCCCTACATTCCCCACATCCTTCATACAAGTTTCCATTACTTCACCCTATCATTCTTACCCTCCAAACTCTCTTGGCCAACTTCTTGTAGCATTTCAGGACTTCCTGTAGGAGTTAAAGGAATCATTTAGAAACATCGTGTAGTACACTTGTAACAACGTGTTTTGACCCTATTTTGACTTGAATTGATAGCATAACTTAGTTTAGGAGTAGGTTGTGTTAGTGTCAATCTTTTCAGCCTTCCTCCAGTGATCAAATATGCTCTTACAAAGTGGTCTCAGAGTGTCAAGGTCAAATTTTGTCATTTCAGTGAGTCTTCAAGCAAAATTTGG
>APFE030494649.1:138594-184518 GCA_000404065.3 Pinus taeda | reverse complement strand
CTATGTTTTATGTTTTACTATTTTGTAACACTATTATTAATAATGTTATTACTATATTAATAATTTTAATTCATGAACATGTTTAATAACTATATTAGAAGAACCGATGAAAAATTCAATTGGAATGGAGCGGAAAGAGCTAGACGACAATGGCGAAGTTAGGTGATTAGGGTTTCTCAGACCTGCGGCTGCAGGCTGCCCTGTTCTCTGGCGCAATATCCTGACAGTGGCAGCTTTCTGCCTGGATGGAGTCTAGGAGTTACGACCCAATGGACTCCCTGAGGGGGGAGGGCAACGAAGTGCCGCATGGAGGCGGGCACCATGAAGGTCCGGAGGTCACCAATGATGAAGAAGCAGTCCGAAACGTAGCAGAGGAAGAAACAGTGTCTAATAATAGCAAAGCGAGCAATACGGTAAGATCTTCGACCTGCAAACCTGTAGCCGCGCACATGCCGGAAGTTGAATTACCTGGACCTAGTATAAATACCCGTATTCAGTTTATGCAAGATCATGCCATTATCTGCAAATTCATGGGTCTTTGGCCTACAGAGAGAGCATTAAGGAACTGGTTAAACAGAACATGGAAACCCAAAGGGGAAATTACCCTTTTAATAGGTCCAAAAGGTTTTTTTACTGCCATCTTCAACTGTCTTGAAGACAGGAACAGAGTCTTTGAAGGAGGGCCTTACTTCTTTAACTCAGCAGGGCTCTTCCTTAGAGAATGGAAGGCTAGATTCAACCCAGATACTGAGGATCTAAGCTATGCACCAGTCTGGATCCGCTTGCACTCGCTCCCATGGGAATATTGGGGAGAAGACTCTTTAAAAGCCCTTGGATCTAAGATAGGCGATTTTGTTAAAGTTGCAGAAGAAACAAAGGCAGTGCGACATACCACCTATGCCTCTTATGCAAGAATCTGTGTCTATATGGATTTGAAACAGCCTCTTCCAGATAAAATACGCCTGTTCCATGAAGACCACGACTGGATCCAAGTTTTAGACTATGAGCATGTCCCATTCCGTTGTAGAAGATGCCATACTCTGGGACATCTCTACAGAGACTGCCCGCTGAACAATATCAAGCCGGATGTCCCAAGCAAACAAGAACCACAACAGCAAGATGGGTTCACCAAAGTAAATAATAGAAGACGTGGACACAAAAAGACTCCTGCTAACACAAAAGAAAAAACAGAGAAGACCGAGAAGATGAAGTCATCTACAAGCAATAGTTTCGCAGCCTTATCGCATGAAGAACAACAGGACAGGCCCGAACCTAACCTAAAAACCGGCAAACTTAAGCAGCCAGAAGCATCCATAAATACACAAGAAGGCAGAAAAGAACAAGCGGCTACAGAAACCTGGTCCAATCCGGAGATGGAGATAGATAATCCTTCCCATGCCCAAGATAAGGGGAAGCAAGCTGAAGGCACAGTACAAGAAGCACAGTTTATGGAAGATGACAGTGAAACAATAGATATGGGGGAATTGGATCTCCTGGGGTTAGAGCTGGCATGCAAGACAGGAAATTTTGACAGAATCCCTGAAACACAAGTTGATAATCTAGTAGAAATATTGAAAAAAGCTCAAAAGAAATATTCACTTGGAATTCAAACAGGCAGTCAGTGGGATGGTAAATTTATTTACAAAGACAGCAAGAAGAGAGGACGCAAGACAGCCTTAGAAAGAACGATAAAGATAGGTGAAGTTTTGGTTGAGTCAGGCAGATATGCCAAACTCACCAAATATTTCAATTCCAACCCCAAAACTTCCTAATGAAGTTGATCTCTTGGAATATTAGAGGGCTGAACTGCCCCAAGAAAGGAAAACTACTAAAAAATTTGATTATGGAAGAAAAACCAACTATATTGTTTTTACAGGAGACCAAATGCAATTCGATGATCTTGGAAAGAATAGCAGCCATGGCTTGGCCAGGCGGACAAGTCACCACTGTAGATGCACAAGGAGCCTCAGGAGGATTGGCAATCCTCTGGGATGCAGGAAAAATCCAGTTAGATAATATGAATGCAAATAAAAACTTCATACAGGCAGAGTTTCATATCCTGGGCACTAACATTCATGGTCACTTAACTAATGTTTACTTTCCACAAGAAAGTCCCCAAAAAGCAGCAATTCTAGAAAATATATCTCAGCTTAATAATAGCAGGCGTCTTCCACTCTGGATCTTGGGAGGCGACTTCAATATGATAGCCTCGTCCGAGGAAAAAAAAGGAGGAAGAAGAAGAATCAACAGGGATGGCACCTTACTGAAAGACTTCGTTCATAATAACTGGCTAATTGACATCCTCACAACTAACGGCATTTTCACTTGGACGAACAAGAGAAGCGCCGCTCTACAAATCGCGTCCAGATTGGACAGATTTCTGGTTTCTGATAATGCCGTTCATCTCGGAGGAGAGTTCACAGCGCATATTATACCTTTCTCTGGATCAGACCATTGGCCCATAGAATTGTATTGGAATCGGCCAGGTAACAACATCAAAAGACCATTCCGATTTGAAAATTTCTGGTTCTCTCACCCAGACTTCAAAGAGTTCATCCAGAAGGTCTGGCAAATTAGCAACCCAAATGCGCCTTCAAAAATGGAGAGATTCCAAAAAAAACTGAAGATGCTCAAGGCGGAAATCAAGCGATGGAACAAGAATACGTTTGGAAATATCCTCAAAGAGAAAGAGCGGATAATTGAAGGAATTAAACAAACACAACAAAAAATCATTTTAGAAGGGCGTACAGAAGAACTGGCACAAAAAGAGCAAGATCTCGAAAGCAAACTTTTAGCAAGGGAGGAACAGGAGGAAATCTTATGGCGACAAAAATCCAGAATCAAATGGCTCAAAGAAGGAGAAAAAAATACCAAATTCTTCCATAGATCCACGATCCAAAGAAGAATGAGAAATAATATATCGCAAATCTTCAATGAGCAGGGGGAAAAAATGGAAACCCAGGAAGAAATTGAACAGGAATTCACTCAACACTTCAAGGAAATGGGTAAGGAGCCAAATATAAATCGTACAGCAGCCATAGAAGAGATCACGCAGCACATCCCACATCTAATATCAGAAGAGCAGAACTCCTTGCTCCTCAAGCCGATCAGCTTGCAGGAGGTGGAAACAGCAGCCTTCTCCCTCAAAGCAGGTAAAGCTCCTGGCCCAGACGACTTTACTTCAAACTTCTTTCATTACTTCTGGGAATTAATCAAATGGGAAGTATGGCAAGTAGCAGAAGAATCCCGCAGCATGAGGTGGATGTATCCCGGTCTAAATGCCACCTTCATAGCTCTAATTCCTAAATCGGAGGAGTCTAACAGGCCAGAAAAGTACAGACCAATAGCCTTATGCAATATTATATACAAGATTATATCCAAAGTGGTGGCACTTCGGCTAAAGCCAGTACTCCCTCACATTATATCTCCAAAACAGTCTGGGTATGTGGAAGGGCGTCAAATTCTGGATGGCATAATCCTTACCCATGAGATAATCCACTCCCTCAAGCAATCAAGGAAACCAGGTATGCTCCTCAAAATCGATCTCTCAAAAGCTTTCGACAGCATAAGTTGGGAATATATGCAAAAAGTTTTACATGCTTTTGGTTTTGATAATGCTTGGATAAGATGGGTCAGAAGCCTCATCTCCTCTGCTTTTTTCTCTATTCTTATAAATGGCATCCCGACCTCAACCTTCCAAGCCTCCAGAGGAATTAGACAAGGAGATCCCCTTTCCCCGTTTCTATTCATTATCATGGCCGAAGGACTGGGCAGATACATTAAAAATGCTATTCTTACCCATAATCTTAAAGGCGTCACCCTCCACCAAGCCCCTACTGTTTCTCACCAGCAATTTGTCGATGACAACATGCTCTTTGGCTATCCCTCTGTCCAAGAAGCCCGGACCTTAAACTCTCTGCTCCTTCTTTTCTCGAAAGCCTCAGGTACCCTAATTAACTCAGTCAAATCCCAAATTTTCTTCTTCAATACGCACCCCACAACCCAACGAGCTATAGCTCGGATCCTCGGTTTCTCTATTGCCTCCTTACCTTCAAAATACCTAGGGGCGCCTCTCTTCGACTTGGCCAGGAAGCACTCATCATGGACCTCCCTCCTGGAAAAATTAGAAGCAAAATTATCTCTTTGGACTCACAGATCTTTAAACATAGCCAGTAGAATTATCCTCATCAAAGCAGTCATGCAATCAATGTCTTTATACCTATTCTCAATTCTTGCTGCCCCGAAATGGGTCCTCAAAGCAATCAAAAGATTATAGAGAAACTTCCTATGGGGCTGCTCTAGTACTCACAGGAAATGGGCACTTGTTAAATGGGAGAAGGCATGTCTTCCAAAAAAGGGAGGAGGAATAGGCCTCCGTGATCCGGAACACAGCAATAAAATAATGGGAGCCAAAATCTGGTGGAAATGGCTAACTTTTCCAGATGCACAATGGGCACAAATTTGGACAGCGAAATACGCCAATAACCTGCCACTGAAGGAACGAGCAAGAATGACAGAAATCAGCAAAGGTTCAGCTATATGGAATTCAGCGATTATCAACAAAGACCTCATACAACAACATTGTTTCTGGGAAATTAAAAGTGGAAGAGAAGCTCGTTTCTGGACAGACTCATGGCAACAGTTACCATGCATAAGTAACATTATCCAAGATATCCCTAATCAGAACCTCACTCAACAAGAAACGATCGATCAATTCTGGACAGCTAATAACACAATTGATCATCGCGAATGGAAGGATGCCCGAGACATTTTACCTCACAGCACAGAGGAGGTTCAGAGAGCCTTAACAGAGGAACTAAAAAAGAGGACAATAATCAAGAAGGAAGGACCAGATTCGCTAAGATGGGGATATGCAGAGAAAGGCACTTTCACCTCAACGGAAGCCTACCACCTAATTATAAAAGGCAGCTACATTAAAGATCAATTATGGGAGAGAATCTGGCAACCTCCCATATGGCCGAAGATATCCACTTTCCTTTGGTTGTTGTCGCACAATCGAACTCTCACTTGGGACAATCTAAGGAAGAGGAAATTCGTAGGACCCTCAATTTGTCTTAACTGCACCTCAGAGGAGGAATCAGCAGCCCATCTCATGCACCTTTGCCCCCTCAGTTGCAAAGTCTGGGAGAAAATATCCTTCCGCTGTCAAAAGGTGATCAGAAACCAGGGAGACATAAATAACATGTTACGATCATGGCCTCAGCAACCTTATCAGAGCAATATTCTCAACACCCTCTGGCAGATCATTCCAGGCATAGTCATGTGGAACATATGGAAAGAAAGGAACCGGAAAGTTTTCAAAGACCAGAAGCTGAATCTGGAGCAAATCTGGACCATCATCAAGCAAAACATTCAGGAAACTCTCTCGATCAAAGATTGGTCCCAAGAGGATATGCCATCCAACAATAAAGAGCAGGCAATTTGGAACAACTGGCAACTCCAGATAAAGACTCCCAAGACTGCTCCAGGCATTTCGTCAACGCAAATGAAAAACTCGCTCACGCAATGGACTCCACCCCCCAAAAATACTTACCTTCTTAATTTCGATGGAGCGTCCAAGGGCAACCCAGGTTTAACTGGATATGGAGGAGTTATCAGAAATTCTCAAGGCATCCCACTTAAAATCTACTTTGGATCCATAGGGTGGAATACAAATAATGCAGCAGAGTTGGAAGGCCTGTGGCTCGGCCTTCAAATTGCTCATCATCATAGATTCACGCCCCTCATTGTGGAAGGAGATTCGCAAATCATCATAAACATGGCTTCAAAACTTCAGCAGGGATCTGCAGCACAGAAGGTTAGCAGAAGTTGGAGGATGGCTACAAGATTGGAATCTCTTCAGGCTTGGCTTCGGAACAATAAGGCCACTTCTTTTAAACACATCAGAAGGGAGGGGAACAAAGATGTTGACTTCCTAGCGAACCTAGGAGCAGAGCATGGCAAGGTTTACCAGGAAGGTACTCCCCAGGTCATTGCTTCTGTTTCAAATCGAGATTCTTTCCAGGAAATCATAATCAGAGATATGCAGACTGAAGCCACAAACATCCCGGATGCGGGTGACACCATGCTAATGCCTGGACACGTGACCGGCACGCGGCACCCTTGGGACGGAAGCCTGGTGATCAATGCAGAGCATTAAATCCACCTTAAATGGCATTCAATGCCATTCTTTCTACCCAAGCTACCAAGCTTTATCGGGAAGTGCCGCCAGAATGTTTAGGAATTGTGATTTCAGGGTCATTCACCTGTCTGAGGAGGCCGAGAATTTAGGCTCTGAACTGCAGAGGAATGTAGGTTTAAGGGTAGAAAGTAGGAGTGTCAGGGTAGTGCTTTTGAGTTTCAGAGGTTCGGCTCAGAGACTTAGCTAGCCTCCTCTGTCCCCTTTCACTTCTGAGAAATATTACTGGAGGTCTGTGTTTAAATTTGGCAGAGTTAATATGCCGATTTGGGGTCATGCTTCCCCGCGCAGGGGAAAGAAACATGGGGGTAGGGATGTTCATAGCCCATGCAGAGTTTCCCCGCTGACAGTAGCTTCGCCCAGCTCCCCGGGCTATGAAGATTTAGACTCAGACACGGACAATTCGGTCCAGATGGTAACTTTTCGTTACATCCGGCGCACTAATCGACCGATTGTCTCTGCTCTCATCACTGTTGTCTTCACAGAGGAAGAAGACATCGAGGGTAAGGGTAAGGGAATTCTAGAAAAGCCGGAGCAAAGCTCCAACAAAAGCCCTCAGGGTAGCAGTCAGGAGGACAGCTCCTATCAGCCTTCCACTCAGAGCCATCCTGATGAAGACAGTAATGGCATTCATGACAAAGAACAGAATGAAGCCTTAAGAGAAATTTGCGGCTTAATCGACCGGGAAATTTCAAGCCCCAAGGCTAAGAATTTACCTGAAGAAGAAAAGCCACCTGAGCGTTTCTTTGGTGCCAGGCTTTACCCTGTTCTCCCTCCGGGTTATCTGCGTTTTGAGGATATTCCTTGCGGCATGGAGGTCGATCTTCTGCCTGACCCTGAGCGTGAGGCAGAGGAGTGGGAAGCTGAGCAGGAGGCCGCTAATCAGAAGGCCGAGGAAGACAAGATGGCGGAAGAAACTGGTACAGGGTAAGGTCATGGCCTTCGAGTCTGGTTTTTTTGGTTTTTGCTCTTGGTGTGTTAACCTGCGGTGGTCGTCTAGGCCCTGGTTTTTGGATGCGGGTGTATCTGCACTAGTTCTCCTTCTGCTATGCTGCCACCTTCGACCAGCATGATCCTGGTTCTTGGACGTGTGTCGTCCGCCACCTTCGCTCTTTCGATGCCACCTTCGCTCTGTCGGTTGCGGGACGCGTGTCCTCTCTCCCCGGTTCCACTTTGTTTATTTCTGTTGTGTCCAGTCAACAAGTTCCTTACATGGTCAGCAAGTTTTTGTATGTCCAGTCAGCAAGTTTTTTTATATGTCCAGTCAGCAGGTTTTTGTATGAACAGAAGCAGTGTTAGCTTTAGACATTTACAGGTTTTATTATCTTTTTCTATTGACTGTAAATGGTCTGTTAGATACAGAAAAATGTCAATGTTCTCACCAGTAATGGTCTGTATCTCTTGTCAGAGATCTGTCCATGCGCTCTCAGAGGTTTCGACCTCTTGTACATACTCTTCTTTTTTATTTTAATACAAATAGTTTAGTCTTTTGCCCAGAAAAAAAAAACTTCTACCCATGTTATTCATCCACCCATGGTAATTATCCACTCATAGAATTTACCCATGGTATTATAAGTGGTGATGAGGCTCATCATTAGGTATATTATATGGGTCACAATGCCATCCTCCAGATTATCAAATTATATTTTTCTCACATTTATCTACAAATTTTGTTATATTATGCTTATTGTGAGGAGTAAAATATGTGTTGCTATCTCATGTGGCCTTATGTGTGTTAAATGTAGAAAATGGAGCAATTTTGAGTTAATTTGAGTGCAGGAACTCAGAGTAGAAAACAAGAGAGATTATAGAAGTTTTTCCACCTCCTTAATTCCTCCAATTAGTCAAATATCCCCACTCTATCTCTCATCAACTCGGTGTCATTGGAAGCCAAGCAGGTCGAGTTCATTGGCAGTTGAGCCAGTGCAAGTCAGGGAAGATCTAGATCCACCTATTCTCACGTTAGGGAGACAAATATCCATATTTTCTAGGGAATTGTTGGTAGCTCCCCTTTTTATAAATAAACAAGCTAAGGAACTCTTTACGATTCGAATTTTTATTATAGCTAAGAGTCCATTGAGTTGAAGAACTTGTGATTGTTATTTTGATGATGTATTTGACATTTCTGGAATGATAATGAGAAGTTCTTTTTTGATCCAGAACTAAGTTAATTCACAGGGTTGAAGCTCTTAGGTTAGGGCCCAACCCTAGCAGAAAAGGCCCCTCTCATGTATCTATATTTATTCTAGCCTAGAATTTTGATTAGTTGTTGCAGTTCAGTAGAAGTTTATTCATATTTGTTTAGCTTTAGAAGGTTGATTAGCTGTTGCTTATGCATATTCTATTAGCTTAGTATGTTAATTAGTTGTTGCAGTTCAGTAGAGTAAAATTCATAAAAAAAAATTGTTGTTGTGACCTCTATTTCATCTCCCTCATGGGAGCATGATTAGAGGACCCCACCATCACAACCCAAAAACAAAGTGTGATTTCATGTTCATTACATAGATCAAGCTCTTAGCATTAGTTAGATAGTTTTCCAAATTCAATTCATCTTTCCCACATTTACTTGTAATATTTTGAAAATGAAAAGAGGAACATGTGCATGTTTTATTGCAGGTTTGTTGGATCTCCAAGTAAGGAATGCTTTCACCAATTCTATCTAGGACATCTCCATCCTTTTCTATGCATGCCAACCCATGGTATTGATCTCCATTTTTCGGTCACCGTGATCAACCATATTAGCCAAAATCCAGCCTTATTGAAGTGTTTGTCTTGGCTATGGGTGTTGAGCAACGTCCCTACATTCCCCACATCATTCATACAAGTTTCCATCACTTCACCCTATCATTCTTACCCTCCAAACCCTCTTGGTCAACTTCCTGTAACATTTCAGGACTTCTTGTAGGAATTACAGGAATCATGTAGAAACATCTTGTAGCATGCCTCTAACAATGTGTTTTGACCCTATTGTGACCTGCAATGATAGCATAGCTTAGTTTACGAGTAGGTTGGCCCCTCAGCTTGGACTCGATGACTAGAAGTACCACCTAGGCCATTCCCTTCATTCCTTTTCCTTTCCTACAAGATCAAATAACATTAGTTCTTTCATTCTGAATTTAGGAATTAGAACTTTACTTACTCTGCAAGTGTAAATTAGTTAGTTAATGCAATCATTCTTGAGTTGTGAATTGGTAGGATAATCTTTTGTTTTCCAACAGCATTGATAGCTAGATTTTGAGTGCAAATTCGAGTAGTTTCCTTTCTGCAGATTAGCATAAGTCTTGTGTTATTTCATAGCAGTTACAAGTTGACAACATTTACAATATTGAGTTGAAAAGAATTTATATTCTCTGCACTAGGACTAGCCTTCACATTTTTCCTTCAATAGTTAATCTCCCTTAAATTCAAGTAGAGGAATGGTCTTGGAATCCTAATGATCAAGTGACCTAGTTGGAGAGCCTCTAGAAGTTGCAACACTCTTGGTGCAATAACAGGTCTCACCATCTTTTTAGCATCGTTGCCAGGGAGGTGTCTAGGTAGATTTTACTTCTTATTTCCTTTCTGTTTTGCTTTTAGTTTTGAAAAAAACACATAAAAAGAAAAAAATTCTTTCATGCCTCGTAGGAGTAGAGACACTTTAGGAAAATTCTTGTTAAATACCCCCACTCCATCAAACAGTCAACCTTCACTCTTCTTCGGGGACTGTCAACTTCCTTCTCTGACTGCAAGAGAGCTAGAAGACCCCTTAGGTGAAAAACCTGAGATCTTTGAAGAACCTATTGGGGAAGAATAAGAAGAAGAAGAATAAGCCATTCCACATACCCACACCATGGCTGAAAACATAGATGAGGATGTTTTTCCCATCAGAGAAACTAATGGAGATGCTAGGATGAAGAATATAAGCTCTTCTTCCCTTCCTCATTTCCATGGCTGAACCTCAAAGGACCCTGATACTTTTTTGTTTGAGGTTTTTTTGTCTATAGGACTTATGATTATACCACTGATGACAAAATGCTCAATTTGTTCCCATCCACCCTTAAGGATGCAGCCTTATGCTCGCTCATGGGTATACCCTGGGATAACCTTATTAACTAAGATCAAATTTAACAATACTTTAACAACACATATAGCGATTATTATAGGTACAAAGAAACCAAAGAGGAAATATTTAAAATGACCCTTGGACCTGATGAATCCCTATAAGACTATGAGAAAATATTCCAACTCAGTTATAGGAGGGCCAGATGCACCCTTGATCCTGAATAACTCAAGTTAGTCCTTCTTAGAGGAATTAGGGACGACATAGTGGAAACCGTAAACATGTTATCTCGGGGAGAAATTTACCAACTGGCCTATGAAATAATCAAGACAGTATTCAAAAACCATTCTAGTGTTGCTAGGAAGAAAGGTAGGTCTAGTCAAGCTTCAGTGAGTTCCTCTTCCTCCACAACATCCATCAAGAATGAAATTAGAAACATGTTAAAGGACTTTAAAAGTGAAATGTTGCATAACTTTGCTCTTCAAATGTACACCATGCAGAACAAGAGGAGACAAGAGGAAACAGAGAGAGCCTTAGCTATATTTTTCCTTAAATTCACTAGAAGGCAACCCGTAAATGAATTTCCATTAAATTTTATAGAGGTCTACTCACTCTATGAGGAGAACCATGCCATAGATAAGTGTCCTTCTTTTCCTGGATTGAAAGTTGTATACAAAGGGGCATAAGGTGGGGCTAAACAACTCTATTTCATCAATCAAAGGAGGCCTCAAGGGCCACAACCATATGCAAAGGGCATGCAAGGTGCATCCTACTCATATTACCATCCCAACCAGAATGAACCCCTGCCACCTTGCTACTCTTCCACTCATCAATCATGGTCCACAACTTCTCCTTAGCCTTATGGACTTGTTGTGCTATACAACAACCCCCCCATTTCAATTTTTAAATCTTAGTCTTATAATGCCAAATAAGAAATAGGTCCCCTTTAGAATATGAATAAAAGCAATAAAAAATTTGAGTAAAATAAAATGAAAGTCATATAAAAAATTTCTTTATCATTATTTAGGACCGCTCATCGCAAATCACAATTCTTTAGAACCCGTGAACATCCATCTAGAAAAGGGCGATGCGATTAGAGTCATAATAAAACCCTCATCACGAAGTTTTATCAAAGTAAGCCATTTATAAATATGATGTGATAAAAATATCACGTCGCACACATCATATATCCCAAGCGATGACTTATAACGTTTATTTAAATCTTGCAATGGGATAAGGCTATCGCAATCGCATATTGCTGATTCATGCAAAAGCATCTAAAAACTCCATTGAAATCTTTCGATGCGATTTAATTATCACATATTGTGCTCTCGATAAAAGCAAGTTATAAAATACTATGAATACATACGGTATAGGGATAAATCGATTATAAAGAAATAAGCGTGATTTGCCAAGTTTAAAATCCGCCATCTTCACATGCCAGCTCAGCACTCATCACAATCACAACTATGCAAACATACCTTTTGAGAATGGCGCTTGTAACTCCCGATTTGTGATACGCAAATATTACACAAATATTAAAATAATACAATCGCTAACTGCAAATCGCAGAGTCACAACACCTATTCTAAAAAGGATCGTTACAAAACTTGCGATGCGACAAATAGGCTTCAGCATTAAAGTTTCACGTTAGAAGTTACGATAAAACATTAACCAGTAGTTTGTTGGCATTATGATTTTGGTATGGTTCTATGATACACGTGTTGTACTTGATGGAAACCCACTCAAGTGACAATGGTCTATTCAGGCTCCCAAAATGATGGAAATTAAGAGGCTCGCAGGTGAATGGTTCAAAAGGTGTGTACCTGCAGGTTCGCTGTCCAGGAAGTGCGGTCATACCCGCAGGTTACCCGTTCAGAAGGTGCAGAACCCCAGTTCACTCACTTCAAGGCAGAGAAGCGCGCTCACGTGGGGTTTCTTATGTTTGGCCCGTGGTACTTAGCCCGCCGTTCTTGATCTTATGGTTTTGGCCCGTGGTATAGGATCTATTTTAGCCCCGGTTTGGATCCCTTGTATTGGTTATTGATGGTTTTGTCCCATGGTGTGAATAAGGGCTTGACTATAAATAGGGAAGGAGATCACTTGGCTAAGGTATCTTTTCAATTGAATATCTTAAGATCTGAAATATTGGGTTGTTAATGTAAAATGCTTGATCTAAACCAAAGTAAAGTTGAAGGTGAATCTATGAAGTCGTGATCTCTCGGGCGCATAATCAGATCTGTGGATCTGACTGACTGTGGCACATTGAAGGACTGTAAATCTGGCCCTAATCAGAAGTCCGCAGGCGACCCATAGGTGCAGTGTGGGAGTACGCAGCTTAGTAAAAGGCTTAGTGCGGGAGTACGCTGCGAAACCAAAGGTGCAATGCGGGGTACGCAGCGCAGGAGAGGGCACAGTGCGGGGCACACACAGCGTAGAAAAAGGGCGAAGTGCGAGGTACGCAGGTGAGAAGAAGGCATAGTGCGGATGTACGTAGTATGTTAGAAGTAAAGGTGCGGATCTGAAGAAAATTACGCAGTGCAGAAGAAAAACTAGTGCGGATCTGCGCATTTCAGTCTCAGAAGAGCTGCGAATATACGCAGGCCCCTGTTGGTGAAGTTGCGGTCTTATCTTGAAACTATTGTTGATTTTCCTTTATCTATTGCAGCAGAGTTCTGGGTTTATATTTCTGGTATTACTTTCCTGTGCATTCTGAAGAGTTGGGTGAGTCATTGGTTCATTGTATAAGAAGGTTGAGTGATTTTCATGTACTTAAAGATTATTTGATGTTCATGGATCCAGTTTGAAAATTAATGAATCGTGGTCCTTAAAGAAGTAAAAGAGCAAAAGGGGGTTGTAGCTCCCTTCCAAGAGAGTCTGGAAAACGAGAGAGAGTTGTAGCTCTCTGCAGGTTGCAGCCTGCGTACTGGTAAAGGACTGCACCAGTACAAAATCATTGTAAAAGAAGTTTCTAATTGAAAGAAGATAGAGACATATTGCAGCAGGTGGTTTTCACCCACATTGGATTTCCACCTTATATCAGGTGTTCTTTGGTGTGTCTATCTGTTTTTCTTGTTTCATGCTCATTATTATATACAAGTTAATGATCAATAAATTAATGAAGACATATTGAAAAGAATTTGATAATACTGATTCACCACCCCCCCCTCTCAGTATTATTTCTAACATAGTTATGGTTAAGTCCTTTAAGGATTTCATCCATGGTAGCTATGTACAATATAAGATCTTTTGCATCTAATGCCATAATTGCTTTTGATCTATAATTTGTGTACTATCTCCTCTCAAGTTTTTCAACTGTTACACTCTTCTTCCTCATTTTGCATAGCTGATCTAGGATTACACATTTGGGCAAGACTTCTAAGAAATCTCGAAAGGAAAAGGACCCCATTACAGTGGAAGAAGGACCAGCAAAATTGGTGCTAATTGCAGATACTACTTGTCAAGGCCTTGGTAAAATCTCGTGGGAAGGCATATATGCTTTACTTGAAGCAGAAAATCCAATGGAGAGAGAAGAAGAAGCAACAGGTGTTGGAACTGATCGAACAGAAAGCATGCTCAATGATTTGACGAGCTCCTTCCTCCATAGAATAGCAGCCCAAGCAAAAGTTTTACCATATAATGATCTAGTGAGATGGGTAATCAAAAGTATTAATATCACAAACAGAGCTTTCTTCACAGCCAATGGGAGGATGTTCAGGACATTAAAACCTGAAGATGTCAAGAGAATGTATCACTTGCCGGATCCCCAGCGACACTACAAAAAATCACTCCTAGAAGCTTTCTCTAAGGAGAATGACATAGAATCAGACCCTATCAAACAGTGGAGACATTTTCCAAACAAGCATAAACATGAATCCTCTGGTATGTACTTTGTGGACTCCTTAGCATCTATGTATTGTTATGTTTCTGTTATGGTATGTAGGCTCTTTGGAAGCCCTGATTCTGTTACATTTTCTATAGAAATGGTTCCATTAATAGAAGCAGCAATCAACTCCTTTATTATGGATTGGGCAACCATTCTATCATATAGAATGGCGAGTCAAATACTAGAATATAGAAGGAACAGATTTGTCTCCACCAGAATTGTGCTCCCATTCTATATGAGTACCTACATAATGGACACAATCTGTTTTAATTCTGATTTTCCCATCCTAGGCTGGAAATTGACTTTTCAGGATCCAACCCCCATTCATATTTATCATAAATATTTATGGAAGTTTGACTACAAAAAACATTTATACAATATTTTCCATGGTTTCATTTTACCTATCCATCGAGCCATGTTTAATAAACCTGTGCCTTGGTTGTCTGACGAGGCTAGCATTGACTTAACTTCAATCAGTAGTTGGTTCGAGGAGTAGAAGTTCACTTATATTAGGATTTTTGGCATTATTACTAACCCTCATGTCCTTCCACTCTACATCCCTGATAAGCTATTAGCTAGGGAAATAGCTTACCAGATAGTGGAAAAAGGGATGTCTAGAAACCTTAAAGATTCTAGGAAACAAGTATGGCCTCCATTTCCCCTCCGTTGTGGCACTTACACATTGCATGATTTTAAACATGTTGAGAAAGAAGCAGAGAAAACAAAGGATCTGGGTCTAGTGGTAATTCCTAAAAGAGATCCAAACAAGGTCGTTTTCAATTTCACTAGTCAGGTGAAAATTAGTAAATTTATACATGGGAAGGATGAGTTTGATGACTTCTTCACTTCAGCAGAATTATTATCACAAGTCATCTGGAAAGATTCAAATTGGGAGCCAAGAAGATGGAAAAATTCATGGAATACAGGACACAAAGGTTATTGACAGTACCTCTAGACTTACTAAATACTACCCCTATTGTTCAGCAAGCATAGCACAGCGAGGAGCAGACTATTGAAGAGATTTTCGGGGAAGGGGAAACAAGTGAAAAGACCAGTGAACCCCTTAGCACAGATGTTCATATTGACCCCATCTTGATAAAATAATGGGAGAAATTTGATCAGCATATCAAAAGCCAGAGTGATCCCCAAAACATTACCACATCAACATCAACCATGACATAACGACCCACCATTCCTGATAGTATGATTGAAGTAACACCCAATAAAGACATAGCGCAGAAGAGATTGAAATAATTCCTGAAAACCCTTCAAGAGAAATTATATTGAATATTGAGGAAATACCACCATTGGATGTATTTTACAGTCCAAAACACAGGGTTGTAGTGAAAGGACAAAGAAAAAAGAGGAAAATAGACCAGACATCCTCCAGAATTCCTCAATCTGAATTTATGAATGTTTTATGGAAGGATTCACAAGTCAATCCTCCTAAGGATTTGACTAATTTATATGAATTTGCAAGGGCATACACAACCACCAAAATTGATAAGGCAACTGAGTTTAACCAATTGTTCAAGGAAAAGGATCAAAGGGTTAATCATCTTGAGGAATAGGCAATAGTAAAACAACATAAAATTAATCGGCTTGAAGAACAGTTTGCAGAAGAAAAACAAAAGAACAAGCAACTTGAGGAAAAATTAAACCTGGAGAAACAGAAGATCGACTAGCATGCCATCCAAAAACAACAGTAGTTGTCACAAAAGCTCGAACAGCTTCATTTGACACATCAACAAGAAATTAAGACTAAAGAAGAGCAAATCACACAGTTACAACTCTGTATAGAACTTATCTTTAGATTATCCCAAGCTTGAGGAATTTAAGAAGAAATCCCTAGAAGCAAATAAAGCCTTATCTCAATAGCTCAATCTACTTTTCCATAAAATATCTCTTATCGACCCATTATGCATCATAACTACATCACTGATCGATCAAGCAGTTAATACCAGATTAGAATTTTATGATGCAGATGATCACAAATTACCTCTCCTGGCAAAGCACAGTAGAAGGAATAGTTGCTAACCTACCAAAAATTCAAGAGTCTCATAAAGAAATATTGTTTTCGGAGTGGGAAACACAACTGATAAAGGTAGAAAGGGCTACCTCCAGGGCTAGGTCTACAATGAATAATGTGATTGAAATGGTAAATGATGGTTTATATGGAGCTAATTTAATCTCCGATTATTCCTCAGGTAATCTTATAAAGGTGAAAGTTTTAGAAAATCAATGGAAGCAAGATTTGTCCACCAAAGATGAATAGCTCAACAGAATACAAAGCCTTAACTGGGATGCATACTAGTCCTTTTTGGTCAAGCCACATAACCAACAGATGACCATAAAATTTTTTGCCAATGTTGTTTAACGCATGATCCCCGAGCTTTCAAATGCCACGTGCATGGGACAACTACACTCCAGGATGAGTCACCCTCCGGAAATTCAAAACATGCTTCCAATTTTTCAGTTGCGAATACAGGAGAAGAAATAGATACAAAGAATCTTTTTAGATACAATCACATTACTATTTTTGCAATTCAAATCCTAGATTTTAATGAGTGGTGGTTCCAACAACTCTCAGTGATTTTTGGAGACAATTTTTTTTAATTCTGTTAGAGCCTAGATTGACCTCAGGCTAAAGGGAGGCAATCCTAGGATAACCAAAAACCAAGCTTAACCTGGTAGTTGGCCCTACTAGTTCGGGAGAGGGCTCTCTCCTTGTCAATCTCAATTGAGATGACTGAATTAAATATGGATTTTAGGCTAGGCATTGTATCTCTAGGGTTTTTGGTTGATTTTGATGGTTTTGTTGATGGATCAAATAGAGCAGGCAGTTTTGGGTCCGGGAAATCAAGTTAGGAATGCAGGGTGTTCTGTGGGGTGAGGTAGGTAGGTGTTTAAGAAATTGGAATTGAGTGAGATGGTCGGTCTAAGACTGGTGAAGATCTGAGGAGGGCATGCAAAGATCACGAGTCCTCTTCAAATAGTTGAAAACATCAAAAACTAAATGTATTCCCAAGACACAGCACTATTACCAATGTATTCTACCTATCTATCTTGATTTCATTTAGTTTAGAAGAATGAATTAGATTTTGGCACACATAACACATGATAAAAAAACTACTGACAAAAGGAGAAACAATGCAAAAACACATTACCACAAGAATCCCACAAAAATAGCTACAAATCCTGGTTTATTTCCTTCCCAAACTGTTGTAGAGATGTAAAATGTAGCTCAGAGCATCCAAGAGAGTCCAACCTTTGCTAATGACTAAAAAAACACATGATATAAACATCAAAACCACCTATGCTAGCCATCAGGGGTCGAATCCAAGAGATAAGGGACTGTTACAACCATTTCCCTACAAGGAACGGGAATATAGGCAATGGAACAACTTGCCACTAAAACCATCAAAACTTATTCATTTACCCCCAAACCACCTCAAAATGATGAATCTACCCTCTAAGATCATTTTACAATTACATTTACATAGAATAGCATCATTTACAATCATAAATTCATCCAAAATGAGAGAAGAAGTCAACTTGTAGAAAACCTAGGCGAAATTTGGATTTTTGAGCAAACTGGCTCTATGCGTAGCGCCACTGGCCAGGGGCGTAGCTCCACTCCTCAGCTGATTTTGAACGCCTTCACCTTAGCCAAATTGATCCCAAGGTAGCGCATCAGAAAGGTCTTCCTGTTTAGTTTCTAGAACATCTTGAATTTTTGCATTTGGATGTCATTTTCCCCCTCCAACGTGGAATCTCCCAAGGCTTCTTCTATGTGTCCAAAAAGAGGCAGAGAGGTCATTTTTTGATGGTTTTTTGACCTTTAGGTGACCAGGGTTTGCTCCAAAATTTCTGAAAATTTCAGGGATTGATGCTCTCATCATGTTGAATCCAAATATGCAAACTGTTTCTCCAAAAAGTCTCCCAGTGAAAATCACACCTAAGGCAATTTTTTGTGTTGGAAAATTTAAAAAGTTCAAAATGACAAAAACTTACCAAAACTTGCCCAGATTTGGCACAAGGCACCACCATTAGTTTCTTTGATGGGCTAGTGAGGCTTTAGCCAAAAATTTTAGCTTGTCTTACTCCTTTTTTCTCCTTAAGGCCTTCCTCAACCTAACCTTAAGCTTCCTCATTCTTATGTTGCATATTTTGTTTTGGGTCATGTAGTGGTAGGCCATGCGGCAAAGAATATTCTTGTCTCTATTGGCCTTCTCAAGCATCCCCTCAAGGTGTATATTGACCCTTTCAAGCCAAGTTTCCTGGTCATTCTCAATCTCTTGCTCAATAGAGGTCAACTTGACCTTTTCCTTCTTAGCCTTTTGACTATTCTCCTTAATCATTTGCAACTCCATGAGGACTTGCTTGTTAGTTAATTGTTTGTTTTCTTGCTCTAGATATTTGATGACCCATTTAGCCCTCTCTAAGTTGTTAGAAAAATCTTGTATCTTAGCCTCTTGCTCCTTAATGATCATGTCTTTGACAGTCCTTGGATCTTGAGCATCCAATTCAATGACATCAACTCCTTGTGTCTCCTCATGATCAACAAGGTCAAAATATCTCTCTTTCCCATCAATAGGATCCTTCTCATGCATCTCTTTCTTGCCTTTACCTTTTACCTTGTGTTGCTGCCCAACCTGTACCCGTTTAGCTAAAGAATAAGGCAAAGCCCCTTCCACTCCTTGTGGAGATAGCATTTGCCTGTCGCCTGAAGATGAAGGCGATGCCCCTTCCACTCCTTGTGGAGATAATACTCACCTAGTAGTTGCAAAAGGTTTCCTAGTGCCCCTCTCATATATCACAAATACTGGCACTCCAACAACTTCAGTCTCTTGGACCTTTTCATGTCCTGAAGATCTACCTTCTTCATGAGGCATTGATGAAAAGACTTGAGGGCCTTTGAACATTTCATGAGAAATGAAAGTTTCCCATGGCGTGTTAAGAAGGTTCAGCTGATGCAAAACAATAATTTTAATCAAAGAGTAGTGGTAGATGCTAGCTAACTACTGGGGGTATGATTTCTTCTTTACAATGAATGCCATCTTCTCAATGTTTATGAACATGAAGTAGGGGATATTCATCATTCTCACCCAAGTGAAATGCATCAACAATCTTATGTGGTAGGCATACAGTCTGGAGAACCTACCTTCACAAGTAAGTACTTGATGATGATCTTCATCAATGGAGAAAACTTGTCCTCCAAGAATTTAAAGGGGTATACTCTCTCGAGTTTTTTATCATATTTAGCCTTGGTGTAAGGCTCATAGTACTCCCTGTCAATGTTCTGACCTTTGTTCCACTTTTCGTCCACATTTGGAATACCTGTAGCTTCTGAAATGATAGCTGGTGACAAAGTGAATGTAACTCCAGTAAGGTTTACCTCATTGTTGTCCAAATGTGTCACAAACAACCTTGCTAATTCATGATGAGATTTAACCCTTTCCACCATTTCACAGAAGCTAAAAGATGACTGATGTCTAAAACAAGAAATGGCAAAAGGGCAAGCTTGGAGCTCCCTCAAACTGGTGGGATCCTCTCTGATATGTTTTCCTCCCTTATGAGGCTTCCTACCCTGAGTATCTCTCTCTCTAGAACTGTCACTAAGGGTTTCTTCCTCTAGTTCATAGTCTTTGTCCCTCTCCATTGTGGTACAGTTGTTTCTCTTGTAGTGAACGAAGTGTGATGAATTGCTGAATGAAGGTAAGATGGATATGAAGAGATTTGAATAAGAAAATAGGTGAGGGTGAACAAGAGTGGGAAAGGAATGTAGGGAGTGGGTAGGGTTAGTGAATAGTGTAGGGTTTTGGGGTATATGTATAGGGTTTGTGATGTATGTGTATAGGGTTTGGGGATTAGGGAAAATTTTAGGGAATGATGTCTTGGGAATTATATATGGTAGGATGGGGTTTAGGGAAACAGTAAAAAGGTGATATAGGACAGCAGTAATGAGTGAGAGTTTTACAATATATGAGACAATTTAGTGACAATTAGGGTTTGATGTGTTTGAGAGACAAAACCACCAAAGACTGATGCAACAATTCTTTTAAGCAAGAATTGTGGTGTTACTTACTTGCAAAGAGGTAATGGAGAAGTTTTGAGGTGATTTGATGCAATTTGCAATGATCTGGAGCTCAACTGCCAGGTGCGTAGCACACTCTCCCAGGTGTGTAGTGTCGGTTTGGTGCGTAGCGCCAGTTCAAAATTACACTGCAGGAAAGACCCAGGTGCGTAGTGCCACTCCTATGTGTAGTGCCAGACTTTGGTACATAGCGCCAGGCAGATTTCTCCACAAACACGGTGATTTCACTCCCTTTGCTCAATAACACTCCAAAATTGTGTTTTTTCTCATGGAACTCAACTCAAACATTGAAATAACTTAAGAGAGGGATGACCTTTATATGGCTTGGCAACTTTTGATTTTTCATTCTTCAAAACCCACTTTCTAATGTATATTTTCCTTTTCAAATACTCTGTTTTTTGGATGCTTGATTTTTTGCTTGAAATAGGTGAACTGATGCTTTGACTTCTTTGAATTTTTTAGTAGCATGTTCTTGGAAATATCAACAGGTGACCAGGAGTAGCATGAAACTTAATTACATATGAGAAATAATAAAATTACATGAAATTTACAAATAATATACCAATGCTCTATTTTCACCTCAAACTGGTTTTGAGGTGAAAATTTTATTAAGTTTACAAATTATGAGATTAAAACTTTTCTGATGATTATTGTCATCCTCATGTGTCTACTAACCATTATTAGTCAATAGTTACTGAAAATTTGACATGGTAAAACCCTAATACCTAATGAAACTGAAACCCTAAGACCTAAAACCAAATTGATGAAATGTACTGAAAATGAACCTGAACCTGAACCATTAACTGAATCACACGTGAAAAGAGGTTAGTAGATATGTGTCATGAGGGAAAAACTAAAATGTACCCTACCATCATTTGATCCATGACCTAATGGAATGCAACTCATCAGAATGGGACTCCTAATATGAATGTAAAAGAGTGAATTTTGATCATTGATGGCAGTGTGAAGACACTGACACTAACAAATTCCATTATATAAACTCTTTCATATTATTGGAGAGAGGTTCCTCGATTTCTACAAAAACTAGACAAGAGAAGTTGCACTTCTGCACTTCTTAATTTATTTTTTTATAAGCAATGGATCAAGGTTTCAGATTTTTGTGAAAGAACTTTTCAAGACCTGCATTTTTGTATCTCCTAGACGTTTCTGGAATAAAAAGGTGGAATCATAATCTTACTTGCATATCAAGACTCAAATGCATGCGGTATTTCTATTACTGTTCTTCTTGTCTTGTTCTTTATGTAATTAGCATTTCATTTAATTTTCTATTGTTGATGTATTGTGATGCTTCAAGAAATTCTATATTGAGCCACTTCTAAACAATTTAGAATTGTTATATCAGAGATATATGTCAGCAATAAATACTAGTAGGTCATGCGATATGTTTTCATAATTACTTTGTTTAATTTCTTAAATAAAGTAATCATTATTTATTTGCATCTTCCTATGTATAAGTAAACCATCTATATGATTATTTGCCTGCTAGGAATTATCAAAAATCGCATTGTTATAAGATTACCCAAGTTATATAGATATATGTGTATATTTTAGGAGTTATATATTAAACCACCTATCATCTTTGTTATACATTTAAAACACTCATTCATCAAATCATACATTATTGGGAAACTGGTCCGATAACATCCAGTCGGAGCCACCATTCCAAATGGAAAAGGAGTTGTACTAAGGTCTGGGCCGGGTGGTTATCCCCAATTTTGATGCTAAGATTTTAGAGGCATCAACATTTTTGGCACTAGAAGGAGGGCCTAACTTTGAATGGCGAGTAAATCTAAATCCACAAGCCATTATAACAGTAAAACTCCCTCACCATCTCCTCCAACTTCTCCTTCGCATTCTAAATCTCTTATTCCTGGGCGAGAAGTTGAAAAGAATAATACAACACCCACTGCTGAAATCCTAAACACACCAGATAATTATTCTCCTAAACCCCCTAAAGTACAGTCTTTGATTCATAAATTCCAAGGGTTTTCAATATCCCAAGAAGAATCTCAGTTATCCCAAGGCAGTGTGACTTCACAATATATCCCATCGCAACCGCTTACTAGAGCAAAGAGTGAAAAACTTGGTATTCCACCATTTGAATTCCCTCTACCAAGTTGAAAAAGGGCAAGGAAGACACCATCAGAATATAACAGTGAGACTTTGTCCTCATCAACATCGATTCCATCCCTACCATTGCAAGGCCATCCATCTGTTTCCCAACTTTAGATCATAGTCCAAATAGGAACAGAAAATTCAACATTCTCTACCCAATTGTTGTCAACTACTTCTTCACCCTATTCTACTATTAGCTCAATGATGGCACATAATCAACCTCAACCAAGGCCATGGACCAACCTAGGAGCTGTCAGAATGCCTGCACCTTTGAGCTAATTACCAACACATCATGAGAAATGATTACCAAAATTTAATCCAGACATTGGCCTATTAGCACAGGAACATATAAACAATTTCATGTTATCAATCAACTTGAATGGTGTAATGGAAGAAGATGTTGTAGTTAAACTATTTCCATACACTCTACAAGGAGCAGCAGGATCGTGGTACTTTTCGTTGCCACCAGGGTCTATCAATAGCTGGGATGCTTTCCAGGAGCAATTTCTAACTAGGTTTGGAGACAATAGGTCCACAGCAACTCTGATCAATGATCTCTTCAATATTAAACCCGAATCAAAGGAACCCATCAAAGACTTCAACTCACGCTTCAATAAGTTGTTGAATAAAATTCCTACGACAACCAAGCCTAGTGAAGAAGTCCAGAATGAATGGTATATTTTTGCCTTACGTTCAAACATAGTAATTTTCATTGATAGGGCTGCTAAACCAACATTAGCGGAAAATATGAAGGAAGCAATCACTGTTAAAAAATGTATCCTAGCTTTGGAAAAGAAAAATGCTATAGAAGAAAGGAAATCCAAAAAAGTTACCTTTAGATATGATTCAAAAAAGAAAGCATTCAAGGATCCATATGACATGGAAGGTTTACAAAAAGTTCTTAAAACTATGTCTAATGAAATGGTTGAAATAAAAAAGTAGGTAGCTGAGACTTATACAAAAAAACCTTTTAGGAACTTTAAAAGAAATCAGCCAACTGATCCTAAACCACCTAATGCTATACCTAATGCAGAATCTAATCTAGATGATGATGAAGATGAAGATAATGTTTTATCAACTGAAGAAACGGATGAAGATGAAATAGTTGAATTTCATGGAATGTGGGACTTTATCTTACCCAACTTTGATAATGAAAGTGAATAGGAAGATCTCCTGGTAAATACCAGAAGAAAAAGTATAGTAGAGCCTAATCAACCAAATTCTAAGAATAAAAACTCAACTCCTGTTACTAAAGACAAATCTCCTACAAAGAAAACTCTAGTTGTGTCTCGCCACAATCAACAATCATCCTCCAATCCTCCCCCATCATCTAAAACACTAGTAGTTTCAGATTCCATGGATTATAACATTGTGGAAGACATGAAGAAGACTTGAGCAAATATTTCTCTGCATGAACTTAGCAAGCTCAAACATCAACAAAAGTTGTTGCTTAAAGAATTA
The DNA here is from genome assembly GCA_000404065.3 of Pinus taeda. Classification (NCBI taxonomy): domain Eukaryota; kingdom Viridiplantae; phylum Streptophyta; class Pinopsida; order Pinales; family Pinaceae; genus Pinus; species Pinus taeda. The sequence goes on along the minus strand of APFE030494649.1, from coordinate 160,700 downwards.
AATGCAGTACCTTCTTCTCCTCTTCCAACTAGTGTATTATGCAAGGCTACAAAAGGATCAGGTAAGCCACCATCAGATAAGGTAGATGGTACTGATGCTGTTTTAATTGGGGATAGGTCAAATTCTCATACTCATCCTTTTCTCTTGACTTATGAGATCTATAATAGAAATTTTCACAATTGTTTGATAGATTCAGGGGCTTCATCAAATATAATGCCAGCCTCGGTTTAGTCTAAGTTAGATATTGAGCCCCAGAAGTTTGTAGTTCATATTGTTCAATTAGATAGAACTAAAGTACAAGTCTTAGGAGAAATAAATTTAGTTACTATCAGATTATCATCTGATCCCAGGGTTGCCCAAATAATTGATATATTAATTGTTGACATCCCTGAGTTTTATGGTTTGATCCTTAGCAGAGACTGGTCTGAAAAACTTCACGGATATATTTTGACTGATTGGTCTCACATGTGGCTTCCATATAATGGGAAACTAAATCAAATCAGAATAGACCGCGAAAAACATTTGAATCATATAGTAACTAAGTTTGAAGAATAAAATCAACCTGTAGCCTTCAATAATAACATTCTTGGAAATTATTCAGCTGAATCATTTTTTGGGAATTTTAATGCTCAACATTCCCCTTTTGTTGTTAATGGTGTCATGTCACAGATCAAAAATTTCTCCCATATTGATACCTCAAAGTGTGTTAATGTTGCAGATGAACTTGTAAATAAGCCTTTATTTTGGTCTTTGTATTTTGATGGATCAAAATCTAATGAAGGTGCAGGAGCAGGATGTATTTTAGTTAGTCCAGAAGGAGAAAAATGATGTTATCATGTAGGCTAGAATTTGAGTGTACCAATAACACTGCAAAATATGAAGCATTGATTCAGTGGCTCTATAAAGAAATAGGCCTGAATATCCAATATATGAAAGTATTTGTTGATTTTGAAATTGTCATTAAACAAGTGAGAAATATTATCCATTGTCTTTCAGGACATCTCAAACATTATCAATCACTTGTTCAAGATCTCATAACTCATTTTCTGGAATTTGACATTTCTCCTATTCCTAGATCACAAAATGCAGCAACCGATCTTTTGGCTAATATTGCTTCTAAACTCCTTCCATCTGAGGATTACAGTCCAGATAGATTTTCTATTGAATTAAGTTTTCAACCATCTGTCCCAGATAATGTCGCCAATTGGCGTGTGTTTAATCATGATGAGCACATCTTAAATTTCTTGACTTCTAAAGGATCTTATGGCAATTAGATTATAAATGAAAGCGATCATGATCTTGAATTAAAACAAAGACTCAATGAAAATCCTATTCCTAAATCCTTGGTCAAGCTAGAAGATCTTTATAATATTAAAGATAGATTCAAAAAGGTCACTAATCCAAAACTTCAAAGTTATACTTTAAGGTTTGAATTAGTAAATCTTGGCACTGAGGCCAAACCACAAAATGTCAATCTAGGACTTGGACTTTCATTAAATGAAAGATTTTCTTTCATCATATTACTAAAGAAATACAAAAATGTATTCTCTTGGAATTACAAAGATCTGAAAACTTATGATACTTCCATCATTCAACACGCAATTCCAATGATTTCTGATGAGAAACCTATACAACAGAAGCTAAGGAAAATTCACCCAAATCTTGAAATTCGGGAATTCTAAATGGGTCTCAAACTTATTACCAATAAGGAAAAAGAATGGTGATATTAGGATTTGCATAGATTTTAGAAATCTCAACAGAACATGTCAAAAGGATAGTTTTCCATTACCAACAATGGAGCAGATACTTCAATCAGTACCTGGTTCAGAGTTAATGTCTTTTCTTGATGGTTTTTCAGGATACAATTAGATACTGGTACATCCATATGATAGATTAAAGACTACATTTAGAACTAAATGGGGAACCTATGCTTATCAAAAAATGCCTTTTGGTTTAATAAACGTTGGAGCTACTTTTCAAAGAGCCATGGATAGAGCCTTCAAAGGTTTGATCAATAGGACAGTCGTTGTTTACTTAGATGATATAACTGTCTATTCTAAGAAAAGGATCAATCATCTGCATGATTTAAAACAAATCTTTGAATGTTGCAAAAGATATGGGATTTCTTTAAATCCCAAGAAATCATTCTTTGCTCTTAATGAAGGTAAACTCTTAGGGTTCATTGTATCCAGAGATGGCATATACATTGATCCGAATAGGATAAAATAGATTTCTGATATCCCTTTGCCACATAATAAGAAATCTATGCAATCATTTTTGGGACAGATAAATTTTGTGAAGAGATTTGTTCCTGATTTTTCTCATATAGTTTTTCCCTTGCAATCCATGATTAAGAAAAATTCCATCTTAAAATGGAGACATAACGAAAAAGAGTCTTTTGACTTGATCAAACAAGCAATCATTAATGCTCCTACATTGAGTACTCCGAATTTTTCTAGTCATTTTATTTTGTATACTTTGGCCACTGAAACATCTTATGTTGTTGTTTTAACACAGATCAATGACCAGCAAGTAGAAGCACCCATATCTTTCTTTAGTTCTAGTTTGCAAGGTGTTGATCTCAACTATTCCAAAGTTCAAAAACAAGCTTTCGCTGTATTTAAGTCTCTCAAACACTTTAGACCATTCCTCCTAAAAACACACACTAAAGTAATAGTCCCATTCTTTGCAGTGAGAAAATTGTTAGTTCAAAGGGAAGTAGGAGAGAAGAGAGCTAACTGGGTAATAGCTTTACAAGAGTATGATATTGATATTAAACCAGTGAGAATTGTTAGAGGGCAAGGTTTTTGTAGGTTATTGGCAGGAGCTTCCAATATTCCATACCATGAAGATTCAGATAATACTGCACAAGTACACGAGGTAAGTATCACTAATTCGGAATCTCAATATGTTGATCTGATCTTTTACTTGAAAAATAGATATGCTCCCCCTGAATTTAGTTACAAAAACAAACGTGCCTTAATATTAAAATCCAAACACTTTGAAATCATTGATAATGTGTTATTCATGAGAAATTATGATTCAATTTTATTAAGATTCCTTGAAAAAACTAAAGCACAAACTATTTTGCACGAATTACATGACGACCCAGCAGGTGGACATTTTGGAGGAGACACTACAGCTCACAAAATACTACATGTTGGATATTATTGGCTGATTTTGTTTAGAGATGCCCATGACTATGTAAGGAAATGCAAGATATGCCAAACTTCTAGCGGAAGACAAAAAAGACCAGCCTTTCCTTTACAACCATTAAACATTGAGCAACCATTTGAACAGTGGGGACTTGATATTATAGGAGAGATTGTTTCGCATTCTTCCAAGCAACACAGATACATCCTCATGGCCACAGACTACTTCACAAAGTGGGTAGAAGCAATTGCACTAAAGGTAGCCAATTCTGATGCAATTATTGAATTTATTGATTAGTTCATCATTACAAGGTTTGGTTTACCTTACGCACTTATTTTTGATAATGCATCTTATTTTTCTAGAAATAGTATAGTTGAATTTGTTCTTAAGAGAGGTTTTAAGTTAAAATACTCTGCAAATTACTATCCTCAAGGAAATGCCTTAGTAGAGTCAACTAACAAGAATCTCATCAAGATTATTAAACGAACTGTTGATCAAAACCAAAAGAATTGGCATAAAAATTGATATTTGCATTATGGGCAGATCACATAACTCAGAAGGCCTCAATAGGTACTTCTCCTTTTAACTTGTTGTATGGGAAAGAAGCTGTAATACCACCAAATTTAGCACTCCCATCTCTAGCCCTAGTACAATTCATTGAAGAAATTCCCCCTTCCTCTATTCAATTGAGGTTTGATCAAATCCTTAAATTGGATGAGGAAAGAGAAAAAAGCCAAAATTACTCATGCTAAACATCATCAAGTCATTAAATCTTTTGATGCAAGTTCTGCTGGCTCAAAAACATTACAGATCGGTGATCTCGTTTTGAAATGGGACAAAGCACATGAAGACAAAGGTAAGCATACCAAATTTCAAAAGATGTGGCTTGGACCATTTCAGATCTTTGAAAAGATAGGCTCACCAACATTTCTACTACAAGATTTATCAGGAAAGGGAGATTCTCTTCCTGTAAATGGGCTTATCTTAAAGAAATTATTTTCGTAAGGAGGTAACCCCTTCTTAACTGTACATATTTTTATGCAAGCTAGTTTCTTTTTGGAAATAATGTTGTAAATACTCTAACATTGGCTTTTCATTATTGAAAAGCTCTTTGAAAGAATATTGAGAATACCTGCTTTCAAAGAATAGAAACTTTCAAGGAAATTATTACAGTTTTGGAAATTAGATAAAGCGTGAAACTCTGAGATTCTCTTTAATTTTTGAAATCTTCCAAACCTTGAAAATACAGTAAATCATTTTGATTTTGGTCGGTTGAGAGAGGTTATTTATAAAAAGGTAAATACTTTTTCCAACTAAGAATCCACAATTCTAGAATTGTCATCCATAAACTCTTAAGGAGAAAGTCATTCACCCCATCCACTAGGTTTATGATTTTTCAAAGTGTAATTCTAAAATATATCTAATTTATAAAGATAAGAGGTCTCATGACGAGCCAACATACCATGATCATAGGGAGCTAATTAAACTGACATTACCAATACTGCATATCAAAACATGATAATGGCTTATAATCATAAGACAAGGGGTCTCATTACGAGCCAGCTTGTTCAGTTCAATTACAATAGGTGAATGGCATTGCCATCATCTGGCTCCCAAACTAGGACAATGGATTTTTATCCAAAATAAAAAATAAAAAGACAAACAAAAAATAAAAATACATGTAGATATATCTTTCTGGATTTATGTTTCAAAAGTTATACTCTTGGATGGATGGGACAATGAATGATTGATAGTTAAAAGGTAACCCTATCGAGACTATAGATGTCTTTTGGAAGCAGAGGCACTACCTACGACAAAAGAGTAAATTTAAAAGCTAATTTTGAAGAGCCCCCTACTTTATCTTTAACAACCAATCAAAGCTTGAAGAAACCAAAATGCTTTTATTTTATCATAAGGGTTTGTAAAAGAAATTGCAAAATTGATATTTTGTTTATTCAGAGTAAAAATGTTATCCAATCAATTCATAGATAATCGTTTTTTTTCCTCAATTGATTCTACTTCAGAAAGTTTTAGAAATTTCATTATTTTTTAGAGATATCTGGTTCTCCCAGTGAATCGCCAATTGTTGTGCTATACAACAACCCCCCCATTCCAATTTTTAAATCTTAGTCTTATAATGCCAAATAAGAAATGGGTCCCCTTTAGAATATGAATAAAAGCAATAAAACTTTTGAGTAAAATAAAATGAAAGTCATAAAAAAAATTGTTTTATGAGTATTTAGGACCGCTCATCACAAATCACAATTCTTTAGAACCCGTAAACATCCATTTAGAAAATTGTGATGCGATTAGAGTCATAATAAAACCCTCATCACGAAGTTTTATCAAAGTAAGCCATTTATAAATATGATGTGATAAAACTATCACGTCGTGCACATCATATATCCTAAGGGATGACTTATAATGTTTCATTGAAATCTTGCGATGTGATAAGGCTATCGCAATCTCATATCGCTGATTCATAGGGAAGCATCCGAAAAACTCCATTGAAATCTTCCGATGTGATTTAATTATCGCATATCACGCTCTCGATAAAAGCGAGTTATAAAATACTATGAATACATGTAGTATAGGGATAAATCGATTATAAAGAAATAAGCATGATTTCCCAAGTTTGAAACCCGCCATCTTCACATGCCAGCTTAGCACTCATCACAATCATAGCTATGCAAACATACCTTTTGAGCGTGGCACTTGTAACTCCTGATTTGTGATATATGATTATTACACAAATATTAAAATAATACAATCACTAATCGCAAATCGTAGAGTCATGACACCTATTCTAAAAAGGACCATTACAAAACTTGTGATGCGACAAATAGGCTTCAACATTAAAGTTTCACATTGGAAGTTACAGTAAAATATTAAGGAGCAGTTATGGTTAAGTCCTTTAAGGATTTCATCCGTGGTCGCTATGTACAATATAAGATTTTTGGCATCTAATGCACGTAATTTCTTTTGGTCGATAATTTGTGTATTATCTCCTCTCAATTTTTTTTTACTGCTACACTCTTCTTCCTCATTTTGCAGAGTTGATCCATAATCGCACAGTTGGGTAGATGTCTAAGAAATCTCGAAAGGAAAAGGCCCCCATTACACTGGAAGAAGGACTAGAAAAATTGGTGTTAATTGCATATACTACCTGTCAAGGCCTTGGTAAAATCTTGTGGGAACACATATATGCTTTACTTGAAGTAGAAAATCCAATGGAGATATAAGAAGAAGCAACAGCTGATGGAACTAATCGAACAGAATGCACACTCAATGATTTGGCCAGCTCCTTCCTCCATAGAATAGCAACACGAGCAAAATTTTTACCATATAATGATCTAGTGAGATGGGTAATTGAAAGTATTAATATCATAGACAAAGCTTTCTTCACAACCGATGGGAGGATGTTCAGGACATTTAAACCTGACGATTTCAAGAGAATGTATCACTTTCCAGATCCCCAGTGACACTACAACAAATCATTCCTGGAAGCTTTCGCTAAGGAGAATGACATAGAGTTAGACCCTATCAAACAATGGAGACATTTTCCAAACAAGCATAAACATGAATCCTCTGGTATGTACACTGTGGACTCCTCAGCATCCATGTATTGTTATGTTGCTGCTATGGTATGTAGGCTCTTTGGAAGCCCCAGTTCCATTAGATTTTCTATAGAAATGGTTCTGTTAATAGAAGTAGCAATCAACTCCTTTATTATGGATTGGGCAAACATTCTATCAGATAAAATGGCCAGTCAAATACTAGATTATAGAAGGAACAGATTTTTCTCCACCAAAATTGTGCCCCCATTCTATATGAGTGCCTACATAATGGACAAAATCTATTTTAATTTCGACTTTCCCATACTACGCTAGAAATGGATTGTTCGGGATCCAACCCCCATTCATATTTATCATAAATATTGATGGAAGTCTAACTACAAAAATCATTTGTACAAGATTTTCCATGGTTTCATTTTACCTATCCATCAAGCCATCTTTAATAAACCTGCTCCTCGGTTCTTTGACGAGGCTAGCAATGACTTAACTTCAATGGGAAGTTGGTTTGAGGAGGAGAAGTTCACTTATACTAGGATTTTTGGCAATATTACTGACCCTCATGTCCTTCCACTCTACATCCCCCATAAGCTATTAGCTAGGTAAATATCTTACCAGATAGTGGAAAAAGGGATGTCTAGAAACCTTAAAGATTCTAGGAAACAAATATGGCCTCCATTTCCCCTCCGTTGTGGCACTTACACATTGCATGATTTTAAACATGCTGAGAAAGAAGTAGAGAAAACAAAGGATCTGGGTCTAGCGGTAATTCCTAAAAGACAATATGATCCAAACAAGGTCACTTTCAATTTCGCCAGTCAGGTGAAAATTAGTAAATTTATACATGAGAAGGATGAGTTTGATGACTTAGTCACTTCAGTGGAATTATTCTGACAAATAAGTCATCTGGCAAGATTCAAATTGGGAGTCGAGAATATGGAAAAATTCATGGAATACAAGACACAGAGGTTACTAACAGTACCTCTAGACTTACTAAATACTACCCCTATTGTTCAGCAAGCAGAGCACAGCGGGAGTAGACTATTGAAGAGATTTCCAGGTAAGGGGAAACAAGTGAAAAGACCAGTGAACCCCTTAGCACAGATGTTCATATTGACCCCATCTTGATAAAATAATGGGAGCAATTTGATCCGCAGATCAAAAGCTAGAGTGACCCCAAAACATTACCACATCAACATTGACCGTGACACAACGGCCCACCGTTCCTGATGGTGTGATTGAAGTAACACCCAATAAAGACATAGCTCAGAAAGAGATTGAAATAATTCCTGAAAACCCTTTAGGAGAAATTATATTGAATATTGAGGAAATACCACCATTGGATGTATTTTACAGTCCAAAACACACGGTTGTAGTCAAAAGACAAAGAAAAAAGAGGAAAATAGACCAGACATCCTCCACAATTCCTCAATCTGAATTTATGAATGTTTTATGGAAGGATTCATAAGTGAATTCTTCTGAGGATTTGACTAAGTTATCTCAATTTGCAGGGGCATACACAACCGCCACAATTGATAAGGCAACTAAGGTTAACCAATTGTTCAAGGAAAAGGATCAAAGGATTAATCAGCTTGAGGAACAGGCAGTAGTACAACAACAAAAAAATAATCGGCTTGATGAACAGTTGGCAGAAGAAAAACAAAAGAACGAGCAGCTTGAGGAACAATTAAACCTAGAGAAATAGAAGATCGACCAGCATGCCATCCAAAAACAACAATAGTTGTCATAAAAGCTCGAACAACTTCAATTGACACATCAACAAGAAATTAAGACTAAAAAGGAGCAAATCACACAGCTACAACTATGTATAGAAAAATTCAGAGATTATCCCAAGGTTGAGGAATTTCATAAGGAAGCCCTAGAAGCAAATAAAGCCTTATCTCAATAGCTCAATCTACTTTGCCATAAAATATCTCTTATCGACCCATTATGCATCATAACTACATCACTAATCGATCAAGCAGTTAATACCAGATTAGAATTTTAAGATGCAGATGAGAAGGTCACAAATTACCTCTCCTCGCAAAGCACAGTAGAAGGAAAAGCTGCTAACCTACCAAAAATTCAAGAGTCGCATAAAGAAATATTGTTTTCGGAGTGGGAAACACAGCTAATAAAGGCAGAAAGGGCTACCTCTAGGGCTAGTTCCACAATGAATAATGTGATTGAAATGATAAATGATGGTTTATATGGAGCCAATTTATTTTCTGATTGTTTCCCAAGTAATCTTCTAAAGGCAAAAGTGTTAGAAAATCAATGGAAGCAAGATTTGGCCACCAAAGATGAACAGCTAAACAGAATACAAAGCCTTAACTGGGATGTGTACTGGTCCTTTTTGGTCAAGCTGCACAGCCAAGAGATGACCATCAAATTCCTTGCTGATGTTGTTGATCGCATGATCCCCGAGATTTCAGATGCCACGTACACAGGACAACTACACTCCAAGATGAGTCACCCTACAGAAATTCAGAATATGCTTTCAATTTGTCAGTTGCGAATACAGGAGAAGAAATAGATACAAAAAATCTTTTCAGATACAATGCATTACTATTTTTGCAATTCAAATCCCATATTTTAATGAGTGGCGGTTCCAACAACTCTCAGCAATTTTTGTAGACATTTTAATTCCATTATATAAACTCTTTCATGTTATTGGAGAAAGGGTCCTCAATTGTACAAAAGCTAGAAAAGATAAGTTGCACTTCTGCACTTCTTAATTTATTTTTTATAAGCAATGGATCAAGGTTTCAGATTTTTGTGAAAGAACTTTTCAAGACCTACATTTTTGTATCTCCTGGAAGTTTCTAGAATAAAAAGGTGGAATCAGAATGTTACTTACATATCAAGACTCAAATGTATGCCATATTTCTATCATTGTTCTTTTTATCTTCTTCTTTATGTAATTAGCATTTCATTTAATTTGCTATTATTGATGTATTAACATGCTTCAAGCAATTCTATATTGAATCACTTTTGAATGATTTAGAATTGTTATATTAGAGATATATGTCAGCAATAAATACTAGTAGGTCATGCGATATTTTTTCTTAATTACTTTGTTTAATTTCTTAAATAAGGTAATCATTATTTAAATGCATCTTCCTATGGATAAGTAAACCATCTATATGATTATTTGTCTGCTAGGAATTATAAAAAATCGTATTGTTATAAGATTACCCGGGTTATATAGATATATGTGTATATTTTCAGAGTTATATATTAAACCACCTATCATCTTTGTTATACATTTAAAACACTCATTCATCAAATCATACATTATTGGGAAACTGGTCCCATAACATCCAGTCAGAGCCACCATTCCAAATCGAAAAGGAGTTGTACTAAGGTCCGGACTGGGTGGTTATCCCCAATATTGATGCTACAATTTTAGAGGCATCAACAAGACCTCAAAATCCTCACCAACCTGTCAATCAAACATTTCAGCCATATGCTTCTACACATTCTTAGTGGAATAACCCATCACAAGGTTGGAGGCCTCAACTCAACCAACCTCCTTCTTTATTTCCTCCACCTCCATCTCAACCATACGCCATTCATCCTGCTCCACCCAAGCAACCTTAGATGCCTTCTCAACCAAATCTGAACCCAAACAACAAGAATATGCAATAGGTCTATAGTGGGGAGACATCTTACCCTGTCTATGCTATGGAGATCCAAGAATTCAACCTCATGTATAGAAGAGTGCTCCGAGATAATCAAACTCCATCTCCACCTGAGAAGCTTGAAGAAGAAAAGGAAGAGAGTATCCCTCATATAAATCCACCTTCTTTTCCGAAAATATTGATCCATCCTAACCAACATACCATAGAAGAGACTCAACTTTTGGGAGAATTGAAAAACATGTCTTAAAATCTGACTCCTCCAAGCTATCAAGGATGTCCCAATCTACAATAAGATTATAAAAATAAATTACAAACATCCTAGGAGGAGAAATAAATACACCCGTACCATCAATGTTATTGATCAATTGTCTGATATAATGTTGAGGGGAGTGATTTTCCCAAATTATTTAGATCCTAGGAGTGCTGTCGTAGATGTGCACATTGATGGCATCATTGTCCCTCAAACCTTAATTTATCTTTGGGCTTCCATCAATGTGATGACTAAGGAAGCCATGCTCAAGCTAAACCTCCAAGGATCCTTGAGAAATATGACCACAATGTTGCAACTTGCTGATAGGTCAACAGTGGATCCTTAGGGAGTTTTTGAGGGTGTAATGGTCTCTATTAACTCTCAGGAGTATCCTGCTAACTTCCTAGTTCTCCATCAAAAGACCAAATTCAATGGTTATCCTTTCATCCTTAGAAGACCATGGCTAGCCACTGTTGATGCTTACATAAGTTGTAGAACTAGGAACATGACCATTAAGAATGAGCATTTGTCCAAAAATTTGGTATTGTACCCTCCTACTCAACCATCCCTTGAGCATGAATTACCCATATAGTTGGAAGAGGAGGAGGAAGATGAAGTGCATCATACAACATCCCATCCAATCTGTACCTTAGATGTTGTTATAGGAGGGGGGAAACCTAATGAAGATGACCTCATTGATCAAATACTCCAGAACCAGCCCCCCAATGCCATGCCTCTTGATGAGCTTGTGAAGGAATCTGAGGGTAATCCTTGGAATGAGTTATTCCTAGTGGACCCAAATCCTGCACATGTCAAAATGGTAGAATTTGGTCCATCTAAGACCTTGAAGATTAAACCCTCTCTCTTAGCCAACCAAGAAGAGAAGTTGTGAAAAATGTTGAGAGATAACTTAGATGCCTTTTCTTGGAGCTATAAAGAAATGAAAGCGGTGCATCCTTCAGTGTGTACTCATCACATCTACATGAAGGAAGCATGAAAACCTATGAGCCAACTTCAAAGGAGAATGAACCCAACCCTCAAAGACATAGTGAAGGAAGAGCTGCCAAAGTTATTGAATCTAGGGTTCATCTACCCCATCTCAGATAGTGAGTGGGTTTCCCCTCTAGTTTTGGTCCAAAAGAAGAATGGAAAGTGGAGGATTTATGTGCACTACAGAGAGATGAACAAAGCCATTAAGAAAGACAATTTCTCTTTACCTTTCATTGATCAAGTTTTGGATGGTCTTGTAGGGAAGAAGTTCTTATCTTTCCTCGATATATTCAGTAGTTAAAATAATGTCCATACTAGCCCAGAGGACCAAGATCAAACTACATTGACTTTTCCTTGGGGTACCTTTTCTTATAGTGTCCTTCCTTTCAGATTATGTAATTCCCCTGCTATTTTTCAAAGAGCAGTTCTGAGCGTCTTTGTTGAGCTAGTCCATGACTCTATAGAGATCTAAGTGAATGATTTCACTTCCTATGGATGTGACTTCCTGAAGGCTCTCTATAACATGGGGAAAGTCCTGAATAAGTGCATTGAAATGAACCTATCACTTAGTCATGAGAAGTGTGGATTCTTGATGAATGCAGGGACTGTCCTTGGCCATTCAAATATCAGGACAGAATACAAGTGGACCCAAACAAAATTTCCATCATAAAAATGGTCCCTGATCCTCAAAAGCAGAAGGATGTTAGGAGCTTCTTGGGCTTTGCTATATATTAGAGGAGGTTTATCAAATACTTCAGCAAAGTAGCCTCCCCATTGTTTGGATTGTTGGCAAAGGACTCAGAATTCTATTGGTCATATAGTTTCCAAGAGGCCCTAGAGATCTTAATAGACAAATTAAACACTGCACCCATACTTGGAGGCCCAAATTGGACTCTTCCTTTCCATATCTATGTTGATGCATTTGACAAATCTATAGAAGCAGCTTTAGGCTAGATAGATGAAATTTATTCTTATGCCATTTAATTCATTAGAAAATTTTTATCTAAGGCTTAATTGAATTACATTATAACTGAGAAAGAACTCCTAGTTGTTGAACACTCTTTGAACAAGTTCAAACAATACATCACTAGATATCAAACGTTTATGCATATTGACCATGCAGCTATCAATACTTAATGAACAAACCTAATGTGAATGTTAGAATTATTAGATGGTTGCTTCTGTTATAGCGGTTTGATTTAACTATTATTGATAAGCAAGGAAAAGAAAATGTAGTTGCAGATTTTTTGTCTAGACATGCTTTTCCTCTAAATGATGAAGGGATGGTTGATGATCAACTTCCAGATGAGCAATTATGTTATATCTCATCTCTCTCTCCATGGTTTGTTGACTTAGGTAACTACCTAATTACTGCAAAATTCCCTCCAAATCTATCATGCAGGGAAAAGAGAAGAAATTTTTGGAAGAGTGCCCTTTTCACTTGGATTGGGGAAAATCTCTTCAAGTTGGGACTAGATCAAATACTGAGGAGAATTTTTAGGGAAGATAAAGTATTTGAAATCCTCTCATCCTGTCATGATGAGCCTTGTGGAGGTCTCTTTTCTGCCAAGAGGATAACTTTAAAGGTTTTCCAAGCTGGCTACTATTGTCCCACTCTTCACCAAGATGCAAGAAGATAGACCAATCGATGTGATTAGTGCCAGAGGATGGGGAGACTATCCCCACAGATGAAATTCCTTTACAACCTTGGGTGGCGTTGGAGCCATTTGACAAGTGGGGCATGGATTTCATTGGGCCAATTGATCCACCATTAGGGCAAAAGAAGTAAATCATTGTATGCACTAATTATTTGACAAAATGGGCTGAGACAAAGGTTGTCAAGGTAGAAACAGAGGAGAAAGTGGAAAAATTCTTAAGGGAGAATGTGTTCTACAAATTTTGGTACCTTGAAGAGATAGTCACCAATCAAGGAGCTCAATTCACATCACATTTGATCAAGAATTTGTTAAGGCAGCACCATATCAAGCACATAAAATCTACTACCTATCATCCTCAGACTGATGGACAAGTAGAGGTCACAAATGGGGCATTAAAAGGCATCCTCACCAAGATTATGAGCAACAATAGAAAGGACTAGGCAAAATAGGTTATTGGCAGCCACTTGGGCCTATAATACGACTTGGAAGACAACTACTGGTTTTACCCCTTATGATTTGGTCTATGGAAACGAGGCTCTACTCTTAATTGGAGGATGGCAGTAGAGTTTGGATTTAGATGTCACCAAGGCTCAACATTTAAATCCATCACTCTCTTTTCTCTCGTTCATGGTGGGTTCTTGTTTACTGCAAGTTTCCATCACATGTGTTGTGGAAAAGCTCAGATTCTTTTGTTGATGACTCACCTTTTCAAAAGTCTTTCTTTTCTTCTCCGCCACTTATTTTTGTGAAACAATTGTTTCATTTTATGTATTCTGGAAAGTGTAATTCCCAAAGATTTAATATTGTACTCTTGTTTTTTCTCCTCTCGACTTGACTCACGATGGTTTGTGATTAAGCGGGGCCACGTTTGAAAAGTGTGGCACATCCACAAAAGTCATGACGCAAGTCAAGTATTGAATCACCGCTTCACAATTTGAAGAAAATAAGGCCATCATATATATTATTATTATTGTTGTTACTACATACTTCTGTCTCTAGTTAATTCAAAAATTGTAAAAAATATATATAATATTATATATATATATATATATATATATATATATATATATATATATATAAACTAGATTTCTGGTAAGAAATGAAAACACAACATTGGGCTCAAATAAAAATAAATCAATAACAATATATGTGATATATAATATCTATCTTTCAAACAATATAATAGAATGAATTTTAAAATGTCTTTTGAAAACATGTTAATTTGTTGTATTTGAGTGAATCAATTTAGTCTTCAATCCAAAATTCTAGTTTTTTAAACAAATACATTTCATTTTATTGAATCCCAATATAAAAGACAAAAATCAACTAGGGAGGTGATTTTAGAAAGGTGAAATCAACCAATTAACTAACCTTCAACACTCTATATAGATATAGATATAGATATGAAATTTTATTATAGTTTTTATTTTTTTAACATAAAATATTTTAGTTATTCAAAATAAATTAATTAAATTAAATATAGTTTTAATTTAAATGATTAATAGAAAATATAAATATAAAATAATATATAAATAATAATTAAATTTTAAAATGTATATTTTATAAATAATATGTTGTATGCAATTATTATTATATCGGTCTAGATTCATCTTAATTCTAGATCTACCATGGGCCTAGAGGGATCAAATCTCTTTTCAATTTAAAAGAGCTTTGCATCTCAAGAAATTTGATCTCTCTCGACCCTTGGTAGATCTAGAGTTAAGAAGGATCTAAGTTGGTTAATAGTGTTAGTGTCGGTATCTTCATCCCTCCGTCAGAGATCAAATTCTCTTGTTGCATTGCATGTTAAGTGTCCCACGCAGTGAGCTACATTCCATTAGGAGCATGGACCATCTAACAGTAGTGGATTGTTGTACATTTTCCCTCATGTCTTTTACCTGCTGGCCCATTTTCATTCATCAAAATCATCTGCAGTCACTTTTTGTCTTCAAATTTGCAAAAGTCTTTTCTAGGGTTTCAGTTTCATTAGGTCTAGGGTTTCATCAAAAAGTTCTCCAAAATGTCCAATAACGATCAGCAAGTGCATGAGGAGGTTCCAGTACCAATAAATTCTATAATCAATTGCTCAGAGATATATTTTTCCTCAAAACTCTATTTTGAGGAAAAACATAGTATTTTAAAGTTTTTTATTGTATAAATTCATGTATTTTCAGTTCTCTTGTATGTAAATCACTTCTATGGCAACCCTGGTCACCTTGCCAGGCTTCAACTGCTCCATCCCCTACAAGGCAAACAAAAATCAAGTCATTCATTTCATCAAAGGGCTCAAATAAAGTGAACTACTCAAAAAACAGAGTTGAAAAGTAAAGTCACTTTGCAAACATTATAAAAGTGGGTTTTTGAATCAAAAAGCAAAAAGCTCTTTCATATAAATCATTTTTTACAATTCAAAAGCTCATTGGCATTCCAAGAAGAAAGAGTGAGAAAAGTGAAAACCGTGTTGGAAAAGGGAGAGCAAATCGCAGCAAAGAGCACTCAGTTTTGGAGGCGCGATGCACTGGGTGAGTGGCACGGTGCATAGGGCCACGATTCTTAGTGTAAACTTGAACTGGCATGTCGCACACAGGAGGCGCGAAGCGTTGGGTTTGAGGCACGGTGCATAGAGCTGCCAAGCCCAATTTTATCCTAAACTCTCTCAAGTTGCCAAATTCACTCAGAACTTCTAGTGTGCAAGTAAGTCAAGATCTTTTCCTTGCTAGTGAAGGAGTTTTTCTTCAAAATTTATGGTGGTTGTGTAAAGGAAAATCAAACCCTACTTCCTTGCCATCTCTCAAAAAACCATTGCTTAGGGTTTGCATTTGTCATTTTTCTGCCAATTCCACTCCCATCTATCTCTCACTCCCTCACTCCTTCATTCCCTCATTCATTTTCTCCTTCTCATTACATTTTCATCAACCCCATATCCTTAAATTATTAATCCCAAATCCCTAGTCCTAACTATCCCAAACCCTAGTTAAAAATTCCCAAACCCTAATTGTTGTCCCAAGAGATTCATATCACCATTCAGCTGAGTGTACCATCATTCAGAGGGTTGTCATCATCATGTCAAGTTTCACTAGGTCATTTTACACCTTGTTTATGCTTCAGTTGTGCCTAGGTAAGGTTCATTTCCCTCTCCTAGGGTTTTGAAGGTAATTTCTCTTAGATGGTCAAATCATCAGAAAAACTTGTATCCTGATGTTCATACACCTTCCCCTATCCTTAATGTACCTTATTAAACACTTCCCATCACTGATATCCCTCAAATTCCTCATTTTCGCACAAACCCTAGTTTCTTGCTACAACTTGACAATTTTCTAGGCTAGGCCTGTGTTTTTCCATTTTGGACCCCTTTCCCTCACTCAATATTTTAAATTCCACTTTCCCCTAATTCCTAACATCCCTCCCTACTTCCAAAAATTTTCTCAAGAATTTTGAAGCCCCTTATCCCCTTCATTTCACTTCATTTCGACAAATCCCCTATTCCACACATTAGGATAGGTTTTACTCCAATGATGTTTCTGAGAAAGAAAAGTTGAATTTAGAAAACCTGAGAGAGGTTTTTATCCACAATATTCCAAGGAAGAAAAACCTCCTTCAATTTTTACACAAGTGTCATGGTTTTAGAGAAATGTCAAAAATACAATTTCCTCAGGAGAATTGATGCACCTTTGAAAGGACCTTGGGAAAATCAATATTTCGCCTAGCTTGGTTGGACTAATGACTTTCATGATGAGTCAAATGATACCTAGACACAACTATATTTCCAATGAGCTATCATGAGCTCAATTTGGGGCTGAGTAAGACCTTCAAAAGTTGACTGGAACAGCACTCTGCCTTTAGGCAGCCTCATTTTGCACATTTTGGCCAGTCCTGGGAGATTTGACTTTTGACAGGGAAAATGAAATCCAAATTGAAAAATTCAATTTGGGTTGGAACTTAGACTCAATAATATGTCCAAAGAGCTATTTTTCACCCAATTTGGACACCGGGAAGGCCATCAACACTAGTCTACAAAAAGGCGTTATGCATAGAAATTTTTAACACAGAATTTTCTGCCCTATGCACCGCGCCAACTAGCGCTCGCTTTTGATGGAGGCCTCCAAATGAGAAAAAAAAGCATTTTTGGATTTTTCTTGTAAAAATATGCATGGCTGTCAATGGCCAAGAAATTTTGACAGGTTTTGAGCCCCCAAAAGGGTCAAAAACACCCAAAAAATGACCTTACTGCCCATATTTTGACACACAGGAAGAAATTTTGGGAGAACTCATTTTTGGGGGGGGAATGGAGGCCAAATTCACAAATTCTACTTGGGTTGGAACGTATATAGACATAACTTTCCAACAATCACACTTGGAGTGAATTTGGACATGGGGAAGGCCTCCAAAATGGGCTTCAAAGAGGCGCTATGCATAGAGAGTCAAGCGCGGCCAATAGAGGAAATTTGGCCCAGATTGACTAGGAATGCTATGTTTTTCACCTAGCTTTTGCCAGTTTGACTTTTTCACCTTATTAATTTCAAATTTGTGATGTAATTTAATTCACATTGATGGATCATGATGTAAATATGTCAAATTTTCACTTATGGAGGTAGATTCATCTGTTAAAAAGTTGTTTGAAACTGAATGAATCAGTTCCCTTGTTCCTAGAGGCATGTTGTTCCACTGCCTAATTTCTAGTTCTTAGTTTAGAATTAGTTGGAACAGCTCCTAAACATGTGAGCTTGACCCCTAAAGGCTAGGATGAGCTATGTTTTGTCTATATTATGTTTTTTTTTCAGCCATTATCATGGTTGGACTTTGGAGAAAGCCTTGAACTTCATTGTACACTCATATCAACATTTTGGCTAAGGAATTGAGACCAGGGTTTGCAGCACTCTTTGGGATCCATGTGGCAATTTGTCTTGGTACAGTGCTTTATTTTTTAATTGTGAATTTTCTTATGTGTTATGTATGCCATTCTCTATCTATTTCTTCTTAACTAAATCAAACAAGAGTGTAAGTAGAATCCATTGAAATTGCAGTGCTCTACTTGAGGTTTGCTTTAGTTTCTTGATGTTTTCAGTTGTTTGGAGAGGATCCATGAGTTTTCTTGCCCTCTTCACCTCCTCACCTATCTAATGCTTCCATCTCATTCAATTTTAAGTGCCAAAAACAATTGCCTACCTTGCCCCATTGAGATCTCTGCAAGACTGAGCCTCATTCCCCACTCCCAAAATCTGCCTTTTCATCTGAGCCAACAAATCATCATTTTATTGAGTCAAACTATTGCACACACATACCTAGCCTAAGGCCAGTATTTCTATCAGTAATCTCAAGCCCTCTTCGATCATAATTTGCTGAGATTGACCCGGAGAGAGCCCTCTCCCGACGAGGTAGGGCTAGCTACCACGTTAAGCATGGTTTGATGTTGACCTAGATCCTACCTTTCTCATCCTGAGGTAGATTTAGGCTCTAACAAATAGATTACAAAATATCTACCATACTAGGATCAAATGTTTACACATGAGTTAAGTTTACTTACAAACCTCAAATATAAAGAATTGTTTTTAATAAAAAGTGAATCGGATATTTATTACCACCCCCACCCAATAAAAAGTGGCGAGGGGTGTTTTCAATCACACCCCAACCTACATATTACATTTTTCTCAATATTCCCCCTCACCCCTGCTAATTTTATAATTGAGTTTGGTTACTTTTAAACTTCAAATATAAAGAAAATTTGTAATAAGAAGTGGACTCGTTGAGGGGAAATATTGGGTAAAATTTAATATTATAGTATTGTATTTTACCCAATATAGCATAGTAAAAAGTGGATGGAGGTAGGCAAAAATAGTAGACAAAAATGTAATAATTACGTTTTTCTTAATATTTCTCCCACCATGCCCAAAGAAAACATATCCATAGTTTTACATTTATATGCTAAATATAATATCAAACTAAGATGGATCTATGCTACTTTAATTTTCCCCTTAAATAGGTTATATTCCACATGAATATTATGGGTCAATACTATTAATTCTTAAAACCATGGGTCATTTTTATTTTTTATTATTATTTAAATTTTATCGGGTTATTTTTATTTTATATTCACTGACCTAAAATATTTACATTACCTTATGTTCAACATTTCTAGCATACTATAGACATTACATTTCAACTCAATGAAGGAATTATATATATTCCTCATACTAAAAATTAATTTTTAATTTTTAATTTCAATTACTCTATCTCATTATATAAAGTCTCATGTAAAATAAATGTGAAATTTGAAGTATTTTATTTATGACCGACATTGACATTGATTTTTAAAGTAACATTATTTTTTTTAAGTAACGTTACACACAATTTCTCTCTCTCACAACAAAAGTAATTTTGTTGTTGAATTAGAAATAATGAAATTAAATTGTATTATAGAGATTTAAATATATTTGAGAAACAACAAAAAAGTATATAGTATTATGTCTTTTGTATTTATAATTAAATACAACTAAAAGGAAAAACAATTGTTTTGTTTCATTTTGTTGTTTGTTTTTTTTGTTTTTCTAAAGCAGAAAACATTCACATAATAAAATTTAAGTACAAATTTATATATAATATTTGGGTTGTAGCTATTGGTTTACTGGTGAGAAAACTATACTAGTAGAAAAACATAATTTTTTGAGACCATGTAAATAATTTGAGTAAAATTACAAAACCATATAGATATCTGGTACTATGGCAACTATGTCAGTACTTTAACAACTATGTCATGTGTTTGAGGCTAGGAAACCTCCTATAACAAAATATATAGGAAAACTGGAACTAATGAGTGGCATGACAAACATGATGGCAGAAGCAAAGTAGTTGGAGAATCGAATTCTAAATAGTATGAAGTGGACTTATTCATCCTTATAATCGATAATGTATATATTTTCTAACTTATTTGCTAGCACAAATTTCTTCTTATATAACTTCTAGAGTTGACCCTATGCTTCAACCACTCTAAATAAAATCTCCTTTTGCTCCTCTAATCTCTCAACCAAGAGTCTACCCATGATGGTCTTAAACTTCTAGTATATGTTCATAGTTTGCATATGATAGATTTTCCTCTTCCTGGCGCTACTTGTATTCAAGACCCAATTTCTAATTTGGTACTCAACTTTAGCATCTGAAATAAAATGATGATCCATCCTTACACCATATTATTTTTTTCCAATATCGCTTCTACATAAATTAAGTTTATTGACAATTTCTTTAGAGATAAGATTGACATGAGATCCACTGTCAAATAATGTATCAACTTTTGTATGTTGTAATGACCTTGATATGAAAAAGTTCACTTATTTCTTTATCATTTTGAGATTCAACAAGCTTGATATAATAACTAGTACTTGCATTAGAAGCTATACCTTTCATTCCCATGGATGTGATTTTAGTTTCATCACCTGAATCGATCCTAGATCTTGTTGAGTTGTAGCAACAGTCTTTTATTTACCCTTATTATTGAACTTCTTTGGTATCAATTATGGATGTAATTTCCAACATTGATCTTAATCATGCCCATCTTTTGAACAATGTTTGCAGGTAATTTTATCTCCCCCTTCCTTAACTATAACATTCATCTTGCCTTTTCCTTTAGCTTTCCCCTTTGTCTCCGGATTTAGAGGGTTTCAAGCTAGACTCCTGAGGAACATTCTTTCCTTTTTATTCTAAATTAGTAGTGTGAACACATACTTCATATAGATTGGTGGGATTAAACATAAGTATGGTATGTCTCAAGTAATTTTGAAATCCATGCATATATTTAAGGAGAGTGTCTTGTGAGGTCTAATCAACACCCAAGATTAATGCTCTTTTTCTAGATTCTTGTAACTTTGGGAACTCTAGCTTGTCTAAAATTTTGTTAATCCATTATTGTTTTTGCATATAAGCTAATAGATAAAATTTCCTTCTTAATGCACGTATAAAATCATTCCAAAAAGTGATAATTTTACCACTTTTCTTCAAATATTCTTGAGTTTTGGCCTCCAATCAAATACGAGTTGCACCTTCCAAACAAAGAGAAGAAAGTTGGATCTTTTTGACATCATAATTAATATTTTGGATCACACAATAAAATTCAATTTGGAGAACCCAATTGTCCAACATTTTAACATTTACTTCTCCATTATACATTGGCAAGTTAAACTTGACATCAAGCTTAAGAAAAGGAGACTTAGCATGTCCACTTGGATATGCTGGAGGAGTTAATCTATGTGAAGAAGGAGGTAAAGATGGAGGTGAAGGAGGAAAAGTATGTGGATTATTTCCCCCATTACCACCATCACATTTTGGTTATTAGAACTTTCTCCTTGCAACCGTGTTGTTCTTTAACTATACAACACTTTCACCATCTCAATCATAACAAATAAATATTTTCTAAAAGCTCTATCATTCTCATACATCAGTTCTTGTCCTTGTCCTTCTTCACATGCCATGACTTCTGGAGAATGTGGTCTTCATGAGCCAACTTGAGCATTAGGTTATTCAAGTTCTCCTTCTCCTCTTCTCAATCTATACCTTGTAAACATTCGAAAGCCTTGGAAAATTTGGTTGAAAATGGAAACAAGAAATGCTAAAAATAGCATTGTTATAAATAGCAGTTCGGGTACCAGTGTTGGACATAGCAACAAGGAATGAAAAATGGAAGTGCTATAAATAGCATTTCAGGATGGATTCCAATTTTAGTTAGTCTCTGAATTAAAATTGAGAAGTAAAATTCGAATTTGATCTTAGCAGCTGTTTGCAAAATAATTAATTAATTCATCTTGAGTTAATTAGTTGTAGAAAATCAAACATGAAGTCTATGTGGGGACAT